>APFE030412810.1:90541-139681 GCA_000404065.3 Pinus taeda
AGGAATGGGGGAATGTTGAGCTCAAATGAATTGTCTCCCACAACCTTGGTAATGGTGTAAGGACCACATCGAAGTGGTATAAGTTTCTGGTAGGCTCCAGTAAGGCGTTCTTTTTGCAAATGCAACCAGACTTTGTTGCCCACCTAAAACTTATGTGGCACCTAATGTTGAGCATGTTGTTGCTTGTACTTGGTATTTGATTTCTCCAAAATTTCATGGACCTGCTGGTGAATATATTAGATGTGCTCAATGAAGTTGTTTGCCTTATCTGCTTCAGACTGGACATGAGCCGAATTTGCATGAGTAGCTGCAAATGGCATGGCCACATCAATGGGACATAGTGGCTGGAATCCCAAGCCCACTTGAAAAGGGTTGTGGTCAGTCGAGCTGTGGAGAGCCCGATTGTAGTTGTGCTGAACATAGGGGAGGCTCTCATCCCATGTGCATGGATGCTTTGAGTTGTACATGCGCAGATTGTGTACAATCATCTTGTTAACAACCTCTGTCTGTCCATCAATTTGAGGATGGAAGGTTGTGGACTTAGTGAGTTTGGTGTCCAGTATCGACCAGAGACTGGACCAAAATGTACTAAGGAACCTGCTATCCCGATCTGAGATGATAGACTATGGGATCCCAAAGTGTACCCACACTCGTTCATAGAAGTGTTTATTAGTGGCTTCAGCTGTGATATTCTTCTTGCAGGCTGCCATAATGGCCATCTTCGAGAACCTGTTAATGACCATAAAAACACAGTAATTTCCATGCTTAGTGGAAGGAAGGCCTAACATTTAATCCATGGAGATGGATTCCCAAGGTTGACTAGGGGTAGGCAGCATGGTATAGAGGCCTTGCTTCTTGATGGTTGGTTTGCAATGGCACAAGTAGTGCATGATCTGATGTACTTCTTGACATCCTGTGAAGATTTGGGAAATAGAAATACTTTTGTAGTACTGCCACCATTTGCTCGACCCTGAGATGCCCAACAACTCAACTGTAGTGTGCTTCCCAAATCATCTTCGCACGCTCACTTGAAGGAACACAAAGGTGACCCAGGTGGCATAACAGGGCATCCTAGAGGTGAAAATATAGAACATGCTAACCCTCCAAGAGTGTTTGGTCTATGTGGCAAAATTCTGGGTCACATTTGTAGAGAAGTGGCCAATCAGAAGTATCGTGCCCACAAGAGTTGAGCACGGTGGTTAACGCCATGATTGGTGGTCGACTGAGGCAATCTAAAACATTATTGGTGTTGCCCTTCTTATACTTGATATTCAAATGGAAGTGTTGCAGGTATGTGGACCACTTCTGATGGCGATCATTCTGCAATTTCCCTTGGGTCTTTATTAACTATAGGAGTTGGTGGTCTGTGTGGATGGTCGTTTCCTTCCCCAAAATGTAATGCTTCCATTGTCGGTAGGCCTGCATAATGGAATGTATCTCTTTGTCATAACTAGGATACTTCCGGACTATGTCTGAAGTGTCTCACTGTGATATGCCACTGGATGCCCGTGTTGCATAAGGACTGCCCTAATAGCATAGTCAGAGGCATCTATCTCGACCTCAAATGGTTGTTGCAAGTCTGGTAATGTGAGCATTGGTGCCAAGCATATGCGATATTTCAACTCTGTGAATGCCTTCTGTTGAGATCCAGACCAAAAGAATTTTGCTTTTGCTCCTCCCTTGGTTACTTGACTCAAGGGCCAAGTGGTATGAGAAAATCCAAACACGAACCTGCGGTAGACGTTGGCAAGACCTAGAAAGTTGTGTAGCTCTATTAGGGTGATTGGTGATGGCCAATCCCAAATGACTTGGATCTTGGCTGGATCCACATGCACCCCCTATTCATCAATAATGTATCACAGATATTGAACTTGGGTCATGCCAAAAGTGCATTTCTCCAAATTGGCACATAACTTTGTGTTTCCGCAGTGTTTGGAGAACCTATCAAATGTGGTGGAGGTGCTCTTCCCAACTCTAGCTGAAGATCAAGATGTCATCCAAGTATACCACTACAAATGAGTTGGTGAATGGCCACAAGTTGTCATCCATTGGCCTCATGAAGGTTGCAGGAGAATTCGTCAATCTGAAAGGCATAACCAACCATTCAAAAAGGCCCTCCTTGGCTTTGAAGGCAGTCTTCCACACATCAAAGGGTTTGATTGGTACCTGGTGATATCCTGACTTCAAATTCATCTTGTTGAAATATTTTTCCCCCTTCAGTTAGTCCAGGAGGTCAGCAATCTGTGGGATCGGGTACATATTATGGACAATGATCTTGTTCAATGCCCGATAGTCAATACAAAGTCTCTAAGTCCCATCCTGCTTCTACACATACACAATAAAGCTCCCACAGGGTGATGAACTCGGATGGATGTGACTTTTCTATAGCAACTCCTGAATCTGCCTCTTGATTTCATCATTCTCTAGAACGAAGCACCGATAGATTTGTCCATTGGGCAGTGGTGCACCCAGGGTCAGATCAATGGAGTGGTTGACCTGATAGTGTAGAGGAAACTGTACTGGGGAGGTGAAGATGTCCTCGTACTCCTCCATGACCTTGTCCATCAGTAGTTGTCATGGAGAGGGGCCCTGTCTAGAGGTCATGGCCACCATCTTCTTATTTCCTTGAGGGTGTATCATCAGGAAAACAAATTTCCCTATTTTGGAAATGAGCTTACTGCATTTTTTTGCAGTAACCAAAGAGATGGAAGTAGGCGGTGCTAGCTCCAGTATCCTATACAACTTATTTCCCAAAGTAACAATAATAACACGGGGCCTTGATTCATACATAGCATGTCACTTCCACAAGTATGGTTGTCCTAATAATACATCACAAACTTCAAGGGAGCAATGTCACACGATGCCTCATCCTTGAAGGGCTTGATGTTGTATGGAAGGTGACACTACTAGCTCACGTGAAGATCCTGTCCTTGGTGAAGCCACTCGATGGTGTACGGTTGTGGATGTGTTGTGGTAGGTAAGCCCAGTTTCTTCATGACCTCTACTGAAATGAGATTCCTTTGGCTCCCGCTATTGACAATGAACTATAGCGGGGATCCCTTTACCCACATGTGGGAGTGGAAGAGATACTCCTCCTCCTCTGGATCTTCAGGTTCCTCCTTCTAGATCTTTGTGGTGGCAACGATGGCATTGGGCTCCACATTGATAATCTTTTTCCCTTTTTCATTCCCCTCGTTGGTTTCTGACTCAGATTTAGAAAATTCATCTAATTCTGAAACCTTTTGCTCAGCCACCAGTGATGTCTTGGCTTGACACTCACTTGTGTTGTCAGTGGAGCTCTTATGGAACTCACAACTCTTTCCCGTGTCCTTTTTTGGCCTCACGACATTGTTCTTTGCTTGCAGCTTTGGCGAGTTGTCTTGGGCCACCCTGCCTTGGCTTTGTCCTTTGTTCTGCAACTTGGGGGTACCTTTCCCTTGATTTAGATTGGCAGATCCAAAGTCTCACTTCTTCTGTTTAAAATTTTGCTCAACCTTGACGGCATATCCATATGCCATGCCGAGCGAGGAGATGTTCAAGAATTCTATTTCTTCTTGGATGTACGTGTCCAAGTAGCCGCTATATTTTAGTACCAAATGATGCTTTGAATCTTTGATACCCAATTTTTTGTGAAGGGTATGGAAAATATTGGTAAACTCTTGTAGGTCTTGGTCCCTTCCCTACCGTAGTGTGGTCATCTTTATGTATTGATCCTCGTAGCTTCTGACAGGGTAGTACTGCTCCTTGATGGTAGCACGAAATAAATTCCAAGTGGGTGTGGCTAAAACTAGTGAGCCTGTACTTTCATCCTTTTGCTCGCAGTAGGTTTCCCACCAGTGCTTGACTTGGGGGGCTGCTTTGGGAAGAGCAAAAATAATCTTTTCTCGACTTAAAAAATCGTGAGCGGAAAAATAACCCTCTAGAAAATTTAACCATTTATTGACGACATCTACGTCTATTTGACCCTCGAATATGAGGATTTCAAAATTAACTTGTACCTTAAACGATGTGGCATTTCTAGAGTAGTTGTTGGAAGCTGATGCGTCGCCCCTGGGTAGCCGTTGAAGGATTTGGATAAAGATGTCCATCATCGTGTTGCTTTTTTGCTCGAGGGATTCTTCAAGCAAGATTTTGGTAGGATCTCTTGCCCTGCTGTATTTCTTTTTATCTGCCATGGGAGGCCATTGGGATTTGCGAGGCTAGTCTTGCAAAGGTTCAACCAATTCAAGCCCTAACTCCTTATATCCTGACCTTGCTGGGGACATTCAAAGAAAAATAGAGGTAAAAAAAAGAAAACCGCTCTCATACCACTGACTCAGATTTAAATAGGAACACAATGAATTATAGAGATAACCAGAAACACAGAGATGCAATCGAAAAAATACTTCATTTCATTAATGTAAAACACTGAAATATGCTTACAAACAGAAATAAAAAGAAACCAACTAGGGTGATGGTAGCTTATCTCTGAGAAGAGATGTGGTGGCTACATGCCTCTGAACTGCCTTACAATGAGGCTCAAGGGCATTTCTATTATTGAACAATAAGAGCAAACCATAAACAACCAAAACCCTAACCCGCGGAGATGTAACACGAAGAGTTTATGGGCCCCGTTGTGCTGAGTTGGATAGCCAACTTCCTGGGGTCCTGACTTGGCCATATTATCTCTGTTTGATGCACATGATAAACTGTTGGAAAGATATCTCCGAGGAATATGATGGATAAGACGATTGTAAAGAAAAATTCGTTGGCGGTAGATGTCCAAAAAAACATCGTTTAGGGCCTCAAAATGGATCTGGAAGTTTACGACCTCAAAAACTGCTAAAAATAGTAAATTGTGCTACAATTAAGGAAACTAAAAAACTGAAAGAAGAAATGGTGAGGTTCCAAGTGGAATTGGTAAGTGGCTACCAATATCCACCTGAATCATTCCTCCCCTCTTAGGAAGCAATGGTCCCCATTGCATTGAGTTCCTCCATGAGATGAGGAAACTTCTGCTGAACTTGGTCCCTGGTGAGCCACCTGCCCTAGTGAACGAGTTGGCCTGCTTTGACAACTCGATACAGTCAGATATTCTGCTGGTGAGTGTGCTTGATATGTATTTCCATGATTCGATCAGTTGCAGCTTGTTCCATGCAATATGGATTTAGCTTTATGGGTTTGAGTTGTTTTGCAATGTTGGATGTGTATAGTAATGGTGGAAAGTATGGCTGAAGGCGGTGCACATTGAACACCGGGCGCAGGCCAAGGAATGGGGGAATGTTTAGCTCAAATGCATTATCTCCCATAGCCTTGGTAATGGTGTAAGGACCATATCGAAGTGGTATGAGTTTTTGATAGGCTCCGTTAAGGCGTTCCTTTTGCAAATGCAACCAGACTTTGTCACCTAGCTAAAACTTGTGTGGCACCCAATGTTGATCATGTCGCTGCTTGTACTTAGCATTTGATTTCTCCAAAATGTCATGGAATGGTGAGTATGTTGGATGTGCTAAATGAATTTATTTTCCTTATTTGTTTCAGACTAGACATAAGTCGAATTTCCATGAGTAGCTGCAAATGGCATGGCCACATCAATGGGACATAGTGGCTCAAATCCCAAGCCCACTTGAAAAGGGTTGTGGCTAGTCGAGCTATGGAGAGCTTGGTTGTAGTTGTGCTAAAAATAGGGTAGGAACTCATCCCATGTGCGTGGATGCTTTGAGTTGTACATGTGCACAATGTATACGATCATCTTGTTGACAACCTCTATCTGTCCATTAGTTTGAGGATGGAAGGCTATGGACTTAGTGAGTTTGGTGTCTAGTATCGACCAGAGAGTGGACCAAAATGTACTAAGGAACTTGTTGTCCCGATCTGAGATGATAGGTTGCGGGATCCCAAAGTGTACCCACACTTGTTCTTAGAAAAGTTTAGCACTAGCTTCAGCTGTGATATTATTCTTGCAGGCTACCATAATAGCCATCTTCGAGAACCTGTCGATGACCATAAAAACACAGTGGTTTCCATGCTTAATGGAAGGAAGGTTTGAAATGTAATCCATGAAGATGGGTTCCCAAGGTCAAATAGGGGTAGGCAGTGGGGTATAGAGGCCTTTCTTCTTAATGGTCAGTTTGGAAATGGCATAGGCAGTGCATGATCTGATGTACTTCCCAACATCCTGTCGAAGATTCGGCCAAAAGGAATACTTTTGCAGTACTGCCACTATTTGCTCAACCCCGAAATGCCCAGTAGCCTAACTGTAGTGTGCTTCCCAAATCATCTTAGCACGCTCGCTTAAAGGAACACAAAGGTGACCTAGGTGGCATAACAGGCATCCTGGAGGTGAAAATCTAGAACACACTGACCCTCCAAGAGTGTCTGGTATGTGTGGCTGAATTTTGGGTCACTTTTGTAGAGAAGTGGCCAATCAAAAGTCTTGTGCCCATAAGAGTTAAGCACGGTGGTTAACGCCATGATTGGTGGTCGACTGAGGCAATCTGAAACATTATTGGTGTTTCCCTTCCTATATTTGATATTTAAATGGAACTGTTGTAGGTATGTGGACCACTTCTGATGGCGATCATTCTGCAATTTCCCTTGGGTCTGTATGAACTACAAGGGTCAGTGGTCTATGTGGATGACTATTTCCTTCCCCAAAATGTAATGCTTCCATTGTTGGTAGGCTTGCATAATGGAATACATTTCTTTGTAATAAGTGGGATACTTCCAGACTATGTTTGAAGTGTCTCACTGTGATATGCCACTGGCTACCCATGTCGAGTAAGGACTACCCCAATAGCATAGTTAGAGGCATCTGTCTCGACCTTAAATGGTTGTTGCAAGTCTGTTTATGTGAGCACTGGTGTTGAGCAGATGCGATATTTCAACTCCGCGAATGCCTTCTGTTGAGATCCAGACCAAAATAAGTTTACTTTCACTCCTCCCTTGGTTACTTGACTTAAGGGCCAAGTGGTATGAGAAAATCCCAACACGAACTTGCAGTAGAAGTTGGCAAGTCCTACAAAGTTGCAGGGCTCTGTTAGAGTGGTTGGAGATGGCCAATCCCGAATGACTTCGATCATTGTTGGATCCACATGCACCCCCTATTCATCAACAATGTATCCCAGTTACTGAACCTGGGTCATTGCAAAGTGCATTTCTCCAAACTAGTACATAAGTTGTGTTGCCACAGTGTTTGGAGAACCTGTCAAATGTGGTGGAGGTGCTCTTCCCAAATCTGGCTGAAGATCATCCAAGTATACCACTACAAATGAGTTGGTGAATGGCTACAAGATGTCATCCATTAACCTCATGAAGCTTGCAGGAGCATTTGTCAATCTGAAAGGCATAACCAACCATTCAAAAATGCCCTCCTTGGCTTTGGAGGTATTCTTCCTCACATCGGAGGGTTTGATTGGTACCTGGTGATATCTTGACTTCAAATTGATCTTGTTGACATACTTTTCCCCCTTCAGTTGGTCCAGGAGGTCATCAATCGTGGGATCAGGTACCTATTACAGACATTGATTTTCTTAGTGCCTGATAGTGAATACAAAGTCTCCGAGTCCCATCCTTCTTCTGTACCAACATGAGCGGGCTCCCACAGGGCGATGAACTCAGATGGATGTGACCTTTCTGCAGAAGCTCCTGAATCTACCTCTTGATTTCATCATTCTCCATAACAAAGCACCGATAGATTGGTCCATTAGGCAGTGGCGTGCCTAGGTTCAGATCGATGGAGTGCTTGACCTGACAGTGCAAACGAATCCCTGTTTGGGAGGTGAAGATGTCCTCATACTCCTCCACGACCTTGTCCATCCGTAGTTGTCATGTAGAGGGGCCCTGTCTAGAGGTCGTGGCCACCATCTTCTTATTTCTTTGAGGGCATATCATCAAGAAAACAAATTTCCTAGTTTTGGAAATGAGCTTACTACATTGTTTTGTAGTATCCAAAGAGATGGTAGTAGGCGGTGCTACCTCCAATACCCTATACAACTTATTTCCTAAAGTAACAATAACAACATCGGGCCTTGATTCATACATAGCATGTCGCTTCCACAAGTATGGTTGTCCTAATAATACATCACAAACTTCAAGGGGAGCAATGTCACACAATACCTCATCCATGAAGGGCTTGATGTTGTATGGAAGGCAACACTACTGGCTCATGCGAAGATTTCGTCCTTGGTGAAGCCACCCGATGGTGTACGGTTGTGGATGTATTTTGGTCGATAAGCCCAAATACTTCATGACCTCTACCGAAATGAGGTTATTTTGGCTCTCACTATTGACAATGAACTGTAGCGGGGATCCCTTTACTCACATCTGGGAGTGGAAGAGTCGCTCCTTCTCCTCTAGATATTTGGGTTCCTCCTTCTCGATCTTCGTGGTGATAACGGTGGAATTAGGCTCTGGATTGATAATCTGCTTCCCTTTGTCATTCCCTTTCTCGGGTACTGACCCAGAGTTGGAACATTCATATGATTCTGAAACCTTTAGCTCAACCACTAGTGACTTCTTGATCCGAAACTCACTTATGTTGTCAGTGGAGCTCTTATGGAACTCACACCTCTTTCCTATGTGATCTTTCGACTTTGAGGCATTGTCCTTTGCTTGTAGCTTTGGCGGGTTGTCCTGGGCCACCTTGCCTTGGCTTTGTCCTTTGTTCTGCGGTTTGACAGAACCTTTCCCTTGATTCGGATTCGCATATCCATAGTCTCGCTTCTTCTATTTAAACTTTTGCTCGACCTTGATGGCATATCGGTATGCCGCGCCGAGCGAGGAGATGTTTAGGAATTCTATTTCTTCCTATATGTACTTGTGTAGGTAGCCATTGTATTTGAGTACCAAAATATGCTCCAAATCCTTGATACCCAACTTTGTGTGAAGGGTATGGAAAATATTGGTAAACTTCGGTATGTCTTGGTTCCTTCCCTGCCACAACGTGGTCCAATTTATGTATTGATCCTCATAGCTTCCGACAGGGTAGTACTACTCCTTGATGGCATCCCAGAATGAATTCCAAGTGGGTGCAACTGAAAATAGTGAGCCTGTACTTTCATCCTTCTGCTCGCAGTAGGTTTCCCACCAGTCCTTGATGTGGAGGGCTGCTCTGAGAAGAACGAAAATAATATTTTCATGTCTTGAAAAATCATGAACAGAAAAATAACCTCTAGCAAATTTAACCATTTATCGACGACATCTGCGTCTATCTGACCCTCGAATATGGGGATTTCAAAATTAACTTGTACCTGAAATGATGTGGCGTTTCCAGAGTAGCTGTTGGAAGTCGATGTGTCACCCCTAGGTAGTTGCTGAAGGATCTAGGCAAAGTTGTCCATCATCGCGTTCCTTTGTCACTGAATGGCTTCTTTGAGCAAGATTTTGATAGGATTTCCTGCTCCGTTGTCTTTATTTTTATCCGCCATGGGAGGCCGTCCGGATTTGCAAGGTTGTTCTTTGAAAGGTTTGACCAGTTCAAGCCCTAACTCCTTATATCTCGACCTCGTTCGGGACATGCAAAGAAAAACAAAGAAAAAAAAGCAAACCACTTTGATACCATTGATCTGGATTTAAACAAGAACGCAACGAATTACAGAGATAACCATAAACACGGAGATGCAGTGGAAATAATACTTCATTTCATTAATGTAAAATAGCGAAATATGCTTACAAACAGAAATCAAAAGAAACCAACTAGGGCGATGGTAGCTTATCTCTGAGAAGAGATGTGGTAGCTACATGCCTTTGACTTGTCTTACAATGAGGCTCAAGGGCCTTTTTATTATTCAACAATAAGAGAAAACCATAAACAACCAAAACCCTAACCCGAGGAGATGTAAGCCCAAGAGTTTATGGGCCCCGTTGGGATGAGTTGGACAGCCAACGTCCCGGGGTCTTGACTTGGCCATGTTATCTCAATTTGACACACATGATAACCTATTGGAAAGATCTACCTAAGGAATAGGATGGATAAGGCAATTTTAAACAAAAAATCACTGGGGTATATTTCCAAAAAAGCATTTTTTAGGGCCTCAAAATGGCTTCAGAAGTTTAGGGCTCGAAAAACTGCTAAAAATAGTAAACTGTACTACAATTAAGGAAACTGAAAATCTGAAAGAAGAAATGGTGGGGGTCCAAGTGGAATTGGCAGGTGGCCACCAATATCCACCTGGATCGTTTCTTGAGATCCCATTTGAGTTCTCCGCTTTTGTTTTGGTTTTTCACACATTGAGAGAGGGAATATTTTTTTGAAGCATCAAGGATATCAAAGGACACATCCCACGGAGGGAGATTTAAAGACCAATATGTAGATCTCCTTCACTAGGTGTTATCAATAAAATATTTATTCATTTAAAATAGTCTTTCCAATTGGGTTATTATACTCGATACTTTATCTTGTCGTTTTATGTTTTAGATCTTCTCGGTGTACCAAAAATACTTCACTTGAGTCACTAGGTGAAAAATAACCCTAACAAAATTTTGATGGTTGTTGTCATTCTAGATCTGTAATACAAATAGAAAACCTATAGTAAAAGAAGACAAGATCCAAAATAGAAAGAAATAAGATAAAGTATCAAGTATAATATCCCAATTGGAAATACTATTTTAAATGAATAAATCATTTATTGATAACACCTGGCGAAGGAGATCTATAGATTGGGTTGCAAGTCGCCCTCCGTGGGATGGGTCCTTTGATGTCCTTGATACTTCATAAACATATTCCCTCTCTTAATGTGTGAAAAACCCAAACAAAAGTGGAGAACTCAAATTGGAGCTCAAGAAAAATGACGATAATGTTGACGATGATAATGATCATGGTAAAGAATGAATGACGAACCCTACTTTATATAATAAAATATCAAGTTAATCGAAAAAATGGAGAATAATAAAATATTATTGACCAAATTCAGATCTAACTACTTGGAATACTTTATTATATTTATTGGAGAGGGAAAAAGTTTTTAAAATGATTAAATACCTTTATTTAGACACAATTAACAAATAAAATGATTTACTAATTACTTCACGGGAAACAAGAAAGGTGTGAAATCAAAATAATTATTAAATAGTGATTTAATAATTGTTCTAATAACAAAAATAAGGAAATTCAAATAAATAATTATTTATTTAAATATTCCTAAGGGATTTAGTCAAAATGTGACAAGGAATAATTATTAAATAATGATTTAGTAATCAATCCTAGAGATAAATAAATAAATAACGATTTATCTAATTATTATCATGGGGTTTTTTTATTTAAGTCAGAAAATAATTTAATACAAGTGGTTTACTAAACTATTTTCCATAGTGATAGTGGTTTTACTATGGTAAAATTAAATCTTCATGGTGTATTTTGATCCACCTAGTGAGAAATGGCTAGGTGATCATTTTTTGGTGATAATAGATTGCCCCCACATATATGAGTGTTAGAAGAAAATCGTATGACCAAAATACGTTGTAGATTACACTTCCACGAGACACCAAAAGGGGAGTTGGAGAGAGAGAGAGAGATCTGAAGAAAATCAAGGATGGACAAATAAAGGAGGGGGTGAGACCTACAATACTGATATAAGTCTCATTCTATGTGGTAGTACATGATCTTAAATGAGATAGGGGAGGCATACCCATACCCGCCGAGATAACTATGTACAAAGAATAATGGTGAGCCCAACAATGTGGGACTAAGATACAAAGTACATGATACATGGTACATGATACATTGGCATCAATGGGCCAAAAATAATACAATGGATTCCATATACAAAATGTTCCTAGAGAAACATAGGTTAGGATTGGATACAATAACATCTGAGTACATGAGATAGAATGCCCCTCAAGCTAACATGGGGAGGGGGAGGAACCACAACCAAAGAAGCTCTACTGGATAGGAAATGGTTCCAAAGATATGAATGGATCATCTGAAGGAGACATGCATGTTTTGGGTGTTGCAAGCAACGAAAAATGAACCCATAATATTTTTGGAACTACATCTGGGGCCGGATCAACATCTATGGTCATCTGGGCATGTGGGTGGCTACCTAAAGGCCCACTCCCTCATGGGGTCTGAAACATCTCACACTCACCTAGGAATCATTAGGACAATAGTCTAGATCACCTAACTCTCAAGTGTACGAATCTTGATCGTGCGATAAGGAGCTGATGTCGAGCATGTGAGAAGAAACCAAGTAAAAGGGAAATGATGAGACCCTTTTCTTGATCTGAGGCATTGAACAAATATGGAAGATGGAACCAAGGTACACCACCCTCTAGACTATTCTTCTGGAATAAATATGCTGATGTCAACAAAAGAGAGCCCGCCATAGTTAAGGTAATAAGGAATCCTCAACAAAGGCATGAGGGAACATAGTAGAGTGACACATCCACTGACACTAGGGATAATGATGGAAGGAAACAAGATGGATGGAAAACTAATGACTCTTGTTGTCAGAGAATAATAAAAGAGGTTGACCTGGTAGTGACTAACTTGATTATAGAGGGGATGATCAATGTATCGAAAGGGGGTTTGGAAAAGACAACGCACAAGGAATGGAGGAAAAATATAAGTAAAATGGTAGAAATACGACAGGATGATGAATGAAACACTGACTAGGCTCAAATGCGAACTCAGAATAGAGTCCATAAGCACAAGGATGACACATCATAGATGCTCTGAACAAGGGTGACTTGATGATGCTGCCACATGGGAGAAACTTGGTGGGGACCAAGAAAACATGAGTAAATGATGGTTACTCATCACAAAAATCAACACTTGAGTCAACCAATGCAAAGGTAAAGTGGTATAATAGTATGGATGGCTCTAATGAAGAGATTTACTTTTAGACCTCATGGAAACAATCACTTCTAAGTGAGGTTTCAAATTACCAAAAACAAGCAAAGACCCATTATAGAACTTGGTGAGATATTTCCAATGACACTAATGATTCTTCAAAGGTAGCTATGGTTTGGTCACAATGGGTGATGAAATAAAGTAGGGTCTTTCTTATAAAATGGATTTTTGCCTCCAAATCCAATTCATTTGCATAGTGAGTTGTGGAGAATTTGGAGAGGAGGAGAAGGCCCTAAATCTCGTGGAGATAATAGCACACAAACCGACCATTGGAATCAGGATCCACAACTTTCAGGTAGGTGGCCTTACTTGTCTAAGGATGTCCTTAATGCTTCTTGGAACGATGGTTCCTAGTGAAGAATTAAGGGAAGAGGAAAATGAGAATGAACTACGAGTGAAGGTCTAGGATCATCCTCACCCAACAAATCAAACAATGGTGTTGATTGTATAATGCTTGTATTAACAATCCTCTATGGGATATCATACTGAAGACAACCCCAGTCTTCCTACCTCACTCTTGAGGTATTCTTTCTTGGTTATATTTATCACATATGTCATTTGATGTAAAGGTCATGTAACGACCTATGATATACCAATTGTAATATTTAGTCATGAATGAACTATTGGGTTTAAGTCAATTATGTATGTCATCCCATGTTGGGGATTTGATGTAATGTCGATTCAAATATGTAACATGATAGGAAAGTTCATGTTTGGTTATTTATTATAGATCTTCGGAACATTGAACATGCACTTAGGGGGAGCATGGTCTGCATTCAGTGATTAGCATTCAACAAAACTTATTTCCATGATCTACAACATTGATCAGTCCTTTTCCCTTGATGTCAAAGAGGGTTAGTAGCTTGGTGTTTGAAGAAAGCCTACTTGGAGAACAACTTGGTATATATACAAGTATCTACAAATGGTTGGTAACCAAACACCACATTGGTTGCCATCAATTCCAAAGGGGGTATTGTTGGCATTATGAAAAATGTGTTGTCCTTGATGGTAACTTACTTGATGAATTTTGTCAACATGATGCTAACAGGATGTTCATCGAAGCACATATACATGTAATAAAGATTTTGGTTAAAGGCATAACATTCCAGAGATAGAAGAATGATGAAGGTGATGTTTTCATAAATACATGCAGATTCTATGAAGCAAAGCCATGTACAAGTGTGGGTATCGAGAAGGAAATGTGCATACAGTTTCTGCACCATGGTATCCTAAATACAAGGGATCTTTGCCATGGTATCGACCAATAATAATGAGTGTGACAATGGATATTTGATCCTGTCTAAGAATACCATCGACATTACTAAGGATTTGGCCTGTGGTATTGGATAAGGCCTAAGCTATATAAGGAGATTAAGATCAAAGTGTTTGAGTGTGAAAGTGATGAATATTTCATTGTTAGATTAATAGCAAGTGCATGAAATGGGCTATTAATGAACTATTCAATCTGAAACTAAGTATGCAGCTAGGAATTTGATGATGGGTCAGATCCAATAAATGTGAAATGACTATATTGATAATGGACTGATTTAATCTATAATATTTATGTTTGATGAGTGTTTTATTATGTACATTGAGAGATGGGTTTGTTGTGAAGGTTTAATGTGCAACGAATCTATAAGTCAATAATTGTTGACCTATACACGAGTTTGATAACCAGAATGGTGTGTGCATACGTGGGTTTAATGTTGGTAAGTCGTGTGTCGATTCTACACTTTGGACAAATACATATGTGGGTTTGATTCCTGAAGAGTGTGTTTTCACATGGAAGTGTTTTGTGGGAAGTGTTTATATAAGATAGAGTTTTGTTGAATAAGATGTCTGATCATTTTAATCAATCTTGTTGTGTTTCTGATGTCTAGCAATGAAGTATTACTTAATGATCTAGGTTTAAAAAATGACGTTTGAAGTTGAATTTATTGATTAAAGAGTGATGATGATCCTACTAATATGTGATTGAAGATATGTAATGGTTCTATGATTATTTCAGAGTAATTTAGTGCTTCTTGGTGTAACTTAGTGTTTGTTTTAGAATTTAGTTTCAGGGTTCAATGTTTTCAGATATGGTGTTGGACCTTAGTTTTGGTCTTATTTTGCTCTAAGAAACTTACTAATCCATCTATTTATCATCCATTTTCACTTCATTCATTCCATTTTTATGTATATTTGATATCCAGTCAGGTATTTATCTTTAATTTGTCAATTTCTAAAGTTTTTATGAAAGTTTGATTTTAAGTGCAAATTTGGCAGATTCAGAAATTCCCGTAATCACTCTATGGTTGATGTGGTTGCAGGACACTTGGGAACGAACTGAATACATGAATGGAAAGCTTGGGAACTAGGAATAAGCCACCTATTCTTAGTTCGAACAGAACAATCTTTATTAGGCCCATTTGGTGCTAGTCAATCATGACTAGTCATTCAGAAATCCCATAGAAATAGGGCAGTTTTGAGATTCTATGGGATTGGTCATATTTCTTGGGATGGGAGTAGTGAATTAGACTTGGATAGATGGATTAGAGTAGATGGTTTTGTTAGAGTGAATATAGATCAGTTCGTTTCATGAGACTTCTTATTTAAGAGCCACAACTTTGATGGCTTATGTATTGACTTATTATACTTTTATGCTGTGACACTTTTGGATTGAGGAGTTAATTTGAAGACTTGTGCTATTAATATTTTGCTGCTCAATTCTATGGATGTGTAATTTATTTGAGCTTCTGATATCACTTCTCATGTGTGCAAGGCAAGGGTGGAGGGCCCCAACTCCAAGCTAAGTACACTTCCTTGTTAACTAGTTTTATTTCTTGTAATCTGTTTAGTGAAGAACTGGTTTTTCAAAGCTTTATTTCAGATTGCTTTATGGTTCATGCATGGTGATTGATTTCTTTAGTTCTTAGCTTATTCATCACTTTATTATGTTGGATAAACAAGTGTTCAAGTTGAGCATCTCTTCTACTAAAATGATGAATTAAAACTAGTTTCTTTGGTTTGCATGCAAGTAATTTCTTATTGTGATTTTGGTATTGAGATGAATAAATTATGATGAAATACTTTATGTGTCTCTTAAGTTAAGAGCTTATTTCATTAACAATTTATCCATCTTAAGTTCTTGATTTTAATCTCTGATTCACTAAGTGGTAGTTGAGGCAAAGGTGGATTTCTTGAGTCATGAACCATCTCAATATTTTTCCTCTGCTTTAAACTAATTGAAATAGAGTTGTAGGATGTATTGCTTTTGAATAACTTATCTTTCAAGGTTTGATTATATCTGATCTTCACATATAGTGAACTTTCCTCAAAGCATAAACAACCTGGATTGATAAGAAATAATCGTGTTAATTTAGGTACACAAATTAGCTCAACATATGTATGCAGGTATGCTTCAAGGAAATCACATATACACACAAATTTTCTAAAGTAAAGTATCTTACATATTTTGACATTTTATTAATCAGGGTTTTTAGTTGGTTTAGTGAGTTGATGTAGTGTTTGGATTCAATATTGGTATTTTGGTTACAATGATCTAACTATTTTGGTTGTTTAATAATAGGTTTATTGATTTGGGTATCAGTTTGTTCAGTGATTGTTTGATTCAGTTCATTAATTGATTGAATGATTTATTGTAGTGCTTATTTTCAGTTTTGATATTTGGTATTGGGCTTAAATGATGGTAGTGGGTCCAATCTGAAAATTTGATGAAACATGGCCTACAAGTTGTAATGTTTGGTATAAGGTGGATCCATTGTGAAAATTTATGAAACGCAATCCACGTTGGTGTTGAGGGTTGGAGCCTTCAATAAGGGAGTTGAAGCTTCCTTGAAGTGGTAGCTGGTAAATCAAATCAGGGGGTAGGAGCTCCCTTTTAGTGCGTGTTGGTAAAAAATATGGGGGGGTTGGAGATCTCTTCCAGCTGGTGATGGAGAATGAGATAAGGTTGTAGCCTTTTGCAGGTGGGTGCCTGCGTGTTGGTATGAATTTGCTCCAGTACAACGTTGTAAGACATTTTTCTTAACAAAAAGAATAGATAGAGATGACAACAACAGTGGTTTTTTCCCACATTGAGTTTCCACCTAAAATCATGGTGTTCATGTGTGTTTCTTATGTTTGATGGTTTATTTTTCTCTTATTACACATAGATACTATTTAACTAATTCTTAATGAGGTTTTGATACACTGGTTCAAGACAAACAAATGATGGATTAATTAAAAAAAGGTAATTTAACTAGATATATGTTATTTCTCTACATAACATTCACGTATATATGAAGGTTTCTTTCAGTAAAGTCACGTACAGAAAGAAGAGTAAGAAAAAAGAATTTTAAGTGAGTTTTTAAATATTGATTTAGCCCCCCTCTTAGTATTTTTCCCAAAAAATGGGATTAGAGAAAGTCCTTCAGAAGAAGATTGATGACTTGAACGAAGATTCATCAAGATGAGCAACCAAGAGGGAGAAACATCCATCCAGCCACAATTGTTTAATGGATCCAATAAGGTTTTCAAGGTTAGAACCGAAGCTTACCTACAGTCACTGGGAGTTGATGTTTGGGGAATCGTTGAAGGAGGCTATCAATATCCATCTGTTATTCCCACAGATGAAGAAGAAAAAAAAGGTATGAGAGCAATGAAAAAGCTACCAAATCGCCGCTAGTAAGCTTGGAAGAATTAGAATTTGTCAAATTTATGTAGCTGAATACTAGAAAGGCTATATGGCATAATATCATCCAAAGTTATGAAGGTGACACGAAGGTAAAGAGGGTCAAACTTCAAGAATTTAGAATTCAATATGAAACTCTCAGAATATATAATGATGAAGGCATTGCAGTTTTCTTTCTTAGAGTAGATTACATCATTAACTCACTCAGAACTCTTGGTGACAAAGTAAAAGAATCATCTCTGGTTGGGAAAATTTTAATGTCTCTAGCTCCAAAATTCAATTCAAAATTCTCTTCCATTGAAGAAATGCAGGATTTGAAGAACCTTACTATTGAACAACTTCATGGGATTCTAACAGCCTATGAAATGAAAAAAGGGTATCCCTTAGATATCAGAGAAGTTGCATTCAAGGCTACTTATAAAGGAAAAGAAATGGAGGAACTTAAGGAACCAGGTTATGTATCATATGAAGAAGAGGCAAGTTTTGTGAAGAAACTTCAAGCAGGTACTGACAAATTCAGAGGTAAGCTTCCTTTCAAATGTTTTTATTCTGGTAGAATGGGTCACTACCAGAAATCCTGAGAAAGGGAAGACTTAAGAAAGAGAAAATTTTAGAGGAAAGATAATAATAAAAAAAAAATAAAAAAAATAAAAAAACTTCTACACTCACGAAGATAGTGATGGTATTTCAAATGGCGATGAATGTGAGTCTGATCAAGAATATCAACTACTTATGGCAGTTGAAGATATATCTATTAATGGGACTGGTGAAGTTTTAATGGATGCCCTAGAAGAAAAGGATAATTTTATTGAAGAAATAATTCAGCTTAAAAATCGTTTGGAAGAGACTGAACTAGAAGAAGAAAATCTAGAGAATCAAATCCTAGAAAAGGAGAAGTAGGATGAAAAGTTAGAACTAGAAATAGTAAGTCTTGTTAGTGTTAGTCTTTGAAGCCTTCCACTAGTGATAAAATATGCTCTTACAAAGTGGTTTTAGGATGTTACTATCAAAATTTGTCATTTCAGTGACTCTTCAAGCAAAATTTGGTCACTAGGTATTAGGTCTAGGGTTTGTTTTCACTCCTTTCAAAGTTGTCCAAATGTCGGTACATGTCACCATTCAGCTGAATGTACATAATTCAGAGGGTTTTCATCATCATGTTAGGTTCCAACGTGTCATTTTTACACCTTGTTCGTGTTTCAGTTGTGCTTAGGTAAGACTCTTTTCCCTCTCCTAGGGTCTTGAAGGTAATTTCTCTTTTATGGTCAAATCATCAACAGAGCTTGCATCCGGATGCTCATATACCTTCCCCTATCCTTAATGTACCTTATTAAACACTTTCCATCACTGATATCCCTCAAATTGCTCATTTCACACAAACCCTAGTTTCTTTCTACAATTTGGCAATTTTCTAGGTTGGGCCTATTTTTAGCCCTTTTCGACCCCTTCCCCTCATTCAATCTTTGAAATTCCATTTTTCCCTACTTCCTAACATCTCTCCCTACTTCCCAAAATTTTCTCAATAATTTAGAAGCCCCTTATCTCCCTTCATTTTACTTCATTTCAACAAATCCCCTATTCCACACATCAGGATAGGTTTTACTCCAATGATTGTTTTGAGCACGAAAAGATGAATTTCGGAAAAATGAGAGAGGGTTTTGTCCATAATAGGCCAAGGCAGAAAAACCTCATTCAAATTTTACACAGGTGTCATGTTTTTAGAGAAATGTCAACAATACAGTTGCCTCTGGGGAATTGATGCGCCTCTGAAGTGACCTTGGGAAAATCAATATTTATCCTATATTGGTTGGCCAAATGACTTGATTTATGAGTCAAATGATAACCAGACACAAAGATATTTCGAATGAGCTATCATTATCTCAATTTGGAGTTGAGGAAGACCTTCAAAAGTTTACTGCAACAACACTCTGCCTTTAGTCAGCCTCACTTTTCACATTTTGACCAGTCTTGGGAGGTTTGACTTTTGACAGGGAAAATGAACTCAAAATTGAAACATTCAAGTTGTGTTGGAAGGTAGACTCAATATTATTTCCAACGAGCTATCCTATGCCCAATTTTGACACCAGGAAGGCCTCCAAAAGTGTCCTTCAAAAAGAGCTACACACTTGACAGCTGGCGTGATGCACCTATTGAGCGTGGTGCACCTGGGTAGTGGCGCGGTGCACCTACCTTCTTAGCCAAAATTTCACTCAAATAATTTTTCCAAGCTCCAAATTTGTGCAATCTTTATTCCAGAAGTAAGTGAAGCATTTTACTTTTCCATTTCAAAAGATTTACTCATCCTTCATGGTGTTTTAAAAGGTGAAAAAAACAAACCCTACTTGTTGAACATTTACAATATAAAAATTGCCAAGGGTTTGCAAAATTACACTTTTTTGTCTAACTCCCATCCTACCATTTTCACATCTCCTCACTACAATTTCATTCACCTCTTTTCTCCTTCCCTCTTTCAGTTACACCTACATATTTCCCCTATCCTCAAAACTGAAAACCCTAATACCTAATCCCACTACTCCCAAACCCTAATTGGAATCTCTAAATCCTCATACCTAATTCCTACTATCCCCAAACCCTACAAGCCCTACTCACATCACCAAACCCTACACACTCTCCCTAAAACCCTACACACTCTCCCTAGAACGCTACACACTTATCCTACTCACTCCCTAAACCCTACTCACATCCCTAAACCCTGTTCATACATACATTTCCACACTACCTACCCCATACACTCTACCCATTCCATGTCTCCATCCTATTTCATACTATTATCCACAAACCATTCATATATAATCACATTTTTCAAAACCAAGGGAAAACAATGGAAAGAGACAGTGAATATGACTATGATAAGAAGCAAAGCAAAGGCAAAACGAAGATGCACGAGGATGATACAGATGAAAAACAAGAAAGAAAACAGACAGTTGGAGGATAAGCAAAGCCTAATGGAGCTAGAAATGTTGAAACTGAAGAAGCAAAATGACAAGGAGGACCAAGTCAAGTTGACACCACTTAAACAAGAAATTGAAGCTGATCGTGAATCTTGGCTTGAGAGGGCAAGCACACATTTGGAAAAGATGCTGGAGAAGGTCAACAAAGAGAAAAAGATGTTGAGGCACATGGCCTATCACTATTTGGCAAGAAACAAAGTTTGGAAGCGAGATTTAGGACTTTGAAGGCCAGGTTGAGGAAAGCATTGAGGAAGAGGAAAGAGCAAGAAAAGCCCAAGATTTTCGCTGAGGCTTCCTTAGCCAAATCTAGCAGTTGATGCAGGACACTCAGCCCAAATTTCAAGTAATTTGGGATACTTTTTGTCAAAGTTTGAATTTTTGGAGCAAAACACATATTTTTCTGCCTAGTGTGCCGTGCCACCTGGCACTTGCTTTTTCTAGGGACCTCCTTTGGAGGAAAACTCAACATTTTTGGATTCCTCAAGCAAAAATATGCATGCCCACAAATGGCCAAGAAATTTTGATAGGTTTTAAGCTTCCAAAAGGGTCAAAAACACCCCAAAAATGACCTTTCTGCCCCTTTTTGGCCACACAAAAAGCAGTGTTAGGAGAACTCATTTTTGGAGGGGTAAATGGAGGCCAAATTCAAAAATTCCACTTGTTCTAGAAATTAGATAGGAAGACCTTTCCAAAATCCCACTTGGACCAAATTTGGTGCTTGGGAAGGCCTCCAAACACAACTCTAGAATAGCATGGCGCACAGGGACAGGAGCGCGGCGCACAAGATGAAATTTTGTCATTTTGGTCAAAAAACTCTGTTTTTTCACCTAGTTTCTTCACAGTTTGACTTTTCTCTTTCTAATAGTCAAACTCATGATATAATTTGATGTGAATTGATGTATTTTTATGTAAATATGTTAAATTTTCACTCATAGAGGTAGATTCATTCATGAAAAGGTAGTTTGCAACTGAATGAATTAGTTCCCTAGTTTTTAGAGGCAAGTTGTTCCACTGCCTACATTTTAGGTCTCAGTTTAGATATTGTTGGAATAGATCCTAAACTTATGAGTTCATCCCTTAAAGGGTAGGATGAGTTGTTTATTGTCTATATCTACTAGTTTTTTAGTCATTGGCAAGGGTTGGACTTTTGGGAAAGCTTGTAGCTTTATTGTATACTCATTTCAGTAGTTTGGCAAAGGAATAGACCAGGGTTTGCAGCATTTTATGGGATTCTTGTGGCAACTTTGATTTGGTATTGTGTTTCCTTCTATAATTGCAAGTTTACATGTGTTTTATATGCCATTATCTCTCTATGTTCATCTTAACTAAATCAAGCAAGGATAAAGGTAGAATTCATTAATGTTGTGGTGCTCTACCTAGGGTTTGTTTAGTTATTTATGTTTTCAACTATTTGAAGAGGATCCCTGAGACTTTCATGCCCTCTCCAACTCCTCACCAGTCCTAAGACTATCCATCTCACTTATTTCAAAGTACCAAACCATTTGCCTACCTCGCCCCACAGATACCTCTGCAAAACTGAGTCCATTCCCCAGACCCAAATTTGCCTTTCACATTTGAGCTAGCAAACCATCATCAAATTCAATCAAAATCCTCTAAGCATATACCTAGCCTAAAATTAGTCTTTACATTAGTCATCTCAAGCCTCATTTGCTATATTTTACTGAGATTGACAAGGAGAGAGCCCTCTCCCGACCTGGTAGGGCTAGCTACCAGGTTAAGCGTGGTTTGATGTTACCCTAGATCCTGCCTTTCTCAACCTGAGTTAGATTTAGGCCCTAACATAGTGGCGACCATACTGGGGATGAAAATTTTATTTGTTTGTTAGTGTTATTTGCTTTATAAACTACAGATGGAGCCTAAAGTTAGCCAGGTAGTCTTCGAACTACTCTTGCTCTGCAAGTGCATAAGTAGATGAATGTTGCTTCAATCAATCTCTGGTTTAGTTTTATAAACTGAACATCTGACTTGCAAATTTCCCCAGTACAATTTTGTAATTAAGTTAGATCTGATTGTTGATGGTGGATAGTGATCATAGACTAGAAAGGCTGAAATCATTCACCTGGTGACTCCAAATCAGTTTCAACATCAGATCTAAGGATTCCACTGGAGGATGAACCCGACCAGCATAAACATGAAAGGACAATATGGAATGTTCAGGTATTCAAGTTGGAATTTCATCCAAGACATTTTTTTCTTTGTTATAAATTATTTCTTCTCTTTTCCTGACAATGTCAATAAGGTTTTGCAAAGTATACTATGTTTGAGAAGAGATCCCGGGCCTGTATTTGATTCCTTCCCTTTGAAGATTGTAAATACCAAAGATTTGCATGCCTTTGAGCTTGATCAAGACCCTTTTTTCGAATTTTGTGATGACCGTCTTCAAACTAATGAGTCTAATGAGACCAAGATTAATTCTACAACTTCTGTATATATTTCTACACCTCGTAAAATTCTGGATCGATACAAGCCTCTGATTTTACCTCGTATATCCCATGCTTTCCCTAAAACTCATGACCTATATCTACCAACATTTGATGGTGAATGCGACAATATCACTGGTAAGAGACATGTATTGAATTTTGAGTCTTTTCTCGACCTTTTTGAAGTTGATGAATTATGTCAGTATTAGGCTTTTTGCTCTTTCTTTACAAGGAAAAGTCAAGAGTTGGTTCAAAACCCTGCCTGATGTGAGCATCTCAGATTACCGGTAGTTCATCAAAGTTTTCATCGAAAAGTGGGTGGTTAGAAAAAACCCTTTCTTGATTATAGAAGAGTATAACCAGCTGAAAATATTGCTAGGGGAGACAGTGCAACAATTTTCCGCCAGATTTAACCAAGTTTATTATTCGATGCTAGTTGATATAAGACCTCCTCTTGGATCCGCTCTTTTGCACTACCCAGGTGCCTTTGATCCGGAAATGGAGTTTCAGCTGAGAGAAAGGAATGTAGAATAATGCAGTAGATGTAGAGGCTCATTTGCTGATCAGAAGGGAAAAGTTGTGTTTCATGTTTGATTGAATCTTCTTCTTTGTTATATGTGTTCTGGTTGATCTTGCTCAAAATCGATTAAGCTTCCACAAGTTTGATTGTAGAAGTAGATTAAGTATTTTGCTTTAGTACATTTCATAATCAGTTTAATCTACAACGACAATTTCTACATGGTATCAAAGCGGAGAACAGTATACAAAGAAGTGAGAAGTTCAAAGTTTTGAAGTTCTTGATTGTAGGTACAAAATCGATTTCTTATCACATCTCAAAGTTCACCAATGGCATTCAATGGCTTGAGACTCGAGTATTCCCTGGATGGTAGCTCAAATTACATAGCCTGGAAGGATCACATGGAAGAGGTATTAGAGGATAATGGTTTGAAGGACTTCATTGATCAAGAAGTCCCCAAGCCAGTAGCAATTAATGCCCAATAATTGGCAGAATGGAAGAAATGTGTGGCAAGAGCCAGGAGGATTCTTCTGGAGGGAGTTCGAGACCATATTGTCTCAAGTCTCCATGGGAAGGAGACTTTATTTTCAATGTGGAAGACATTAAAGGATATATATCAGAATAGCAGCGACCATAGGAAGCTGGCGCTGAAGGAAAAACTTTAGAAAATCAAGTGTGAAAAGCGTGACATGATATCTACATATCTAAACAAGCTCACCACCAACAGAGATGAGCTTGGAAGTGCAGAACACAACAACCAATGATGACATTGTGAGTCTTGCTCTCGGTCTTCCTAAGAGCTAGCATAGCTACCAAGACTTAGTGAATGGAAGAGAGAAACTACCAGATTGGGAATGACTATGGTTAAATCTGATGCAGGAGGAGATCAGGAGAAGCACCAGAGATGGTTCTTCATCAAAGCATGATGATGAAGAAAATCTAGCCTTAGCAAGTAAGGCATGGAAAGGGAAAGGGAAGGCTTCCCATTCCAAATTGAGTTCTTCCCATGGTAGCCATGGTGGGAAGAATATTAACAAATCTAAAGTGAGATGCTTTAACTGTCATGAGGTGGGCCATTATGCAACTAATTGTCCATTGAAGAAATCCAAGAAGGGATCCTCGAAAGGATCAGATGGTGAGGCACTAGCCTCACAATTCGAATTGGATTTTACCCTCATCACATGCATGGTTTCATCGATGGTGGGTTGTGTTTGGCACCTGGATAGTGGAGCCTCATTCAACGTGACCAATGATAAGAGTTTATTCAGTACCTTGGAGGAGAAAGACCTCCAGATGCACATAGAGATGGGCGATGATGGAAAGTACTGTGTTTTAGGTGACTGTATGGTTGTGTTTTAGAGGGAGCATGGAGCTCCTCTCACCCTGACTGATGTAAAGTATGTGCCTAGAATGAAGAAGAACTTGGTATCGGTCGTGATGTTGGAAGATAAAGGCTATGATGTAGTCTTTAGTAAAGGAAAGGCATTCGTGAGACACATAGCCATGGGTCAGACCAAGAGGATTAGGATTCGAGTGAAGAATCTTTACAAGATGGAGGTAGATGATTGTGCGACATTGAGTTCCAAAGCAGAATTGGTGCAAAGCCAAGATATTGGCGAGTTATGGCATAGAAGGTTGGGCCGCTTGCATCATGGGGCCTTGTTATAGACATATTTGGGCACTGCAACCCCAATCTTATATGTACATAAACCAAGGGATTCTAAGTCCCTAAAAGTGTTGTTTCATACCCTAAAGGAACAAGGTCAGCTGATTACATCATCTCCTAAAAGTTCTCCATGAAAAACTACTTAGAACTAGTCAAAACTGGACCATCTCACCTACTCCATGGTCAAAGTGCAATGCATCCCACCTAATGCACACGAGGGGTGCGATGCATACTAAAAATCCCTTCTATGGGGTTTGATGGGCGAGAGTAGACAAATGGCAGAGACAGTTTGCAAGGTTGATGATCATGGAATCTTCTAGAAACTTCTCCTGCGACACTTGCCTCTCTGCATTCGCCCAGGGATGAGTAAGAGATCATGAAATATCCAAGTGGAATTGAGAACTATCAGAGAAATGCCAATAATCAAAAACCCAAAAGCTGACTCACCCACCTGTAAACATCTATATATGGATCCCTCATCCTAGAGATCCAGAGGCTGGAATTTTGCATCTTGTAAGGAAGTGTTGTTGGTTTCTTTGTGGAACATCATAGTGTTGGGTGATATAGCTTTTCATGAGGTGAAGAAGGGATTTCATGTTGGGAGGATGGAACTAGGTTAGATCAATGGGTTGTAATCCTCTCTTCTACTACTTCTATCAATAAAGCTATTTGAGTTTTCCTCCATATTCTTGTATGTCTTTGAATATTGGATTGATATATGCATTTGTATGGTTAATATATATCTAATCCTATATTGTTTATGATTGTAGATATCTATGCTTTGATGGTATTATGCTACTTTGACTCTACAGGTGTTTGAAGCGGGACAAGTGAGGAAGGAGCGACAAATATTTATCAAAGGGGAGAGGAAACAAGCAAGGAACCAAGTGAAAGACTGAGGTTGGTACTCTCTGCTTCTCTCTCATCTACTTCTCATAAAGGAAAACACAAGTGAATTTATTTGGTTTGTTTCTAAGATAGCTACCTATCTTAGTGGTACTAGCATCTCTGAATGGACACTAGTTTTCCTGATAACAAAATGGCAACTCCGCTAGGGAGTGAATAGCTTGTTTGCTTGTTTCTAGTTTGTTTACTTTATAAGCTACAGACGAAGCCTGAAGTTCAACCAACTAGCCTTTGGATTGCTTTTTCTATGCAACTGAAAAGTAGATAAATGCTACTTTAGTCAATCTCTGGGTTAGTTTATGAATTAAACATCTGACTTGCAAACATCCTAAGTGTCCTGATGGTGGCTCAAGTAACCTCATTAGATCAGCCCCTATGTTTTGTATTTACTGACTATCATTAGCTCAACCTAAATCCTTAAACTAAACTGCAAACTGTGACAAAAAACCAAGCTGAAGTCTCGTCCCTGGACCATTGCACTGTCTCCTTTTGACAGTCTGGATGCATCGCACCTCCCATGTGTTGTAGATGAGAGGCATCCCTGTTTCCCTGTGTTACAGGTGCGATGATCAGATAAGACTGTTTCTGCCTCCATATTTTGATTTTTCTTCATTCTCTTCAGCTTTATTTAGGAGTTTTGCTATCTGTGATCAGTATAGCATTGTTGAAACTCCCTTCCTTTGCATTATTCAACCTCCATTGTACAAAGAATTGTGAATGTTTTTATCTATTTTTCACCATTTACAGTTCTCCTTTACAAACAATAACCTAATCGAACTGTCGTCTTTTGATTTGAAAGTGTCGCAAGTGTCATTTTCAGTCAAACAAAAGAATCCTCCTATTTTTGATAGTCGATTACACTGTTACTCTTGTATTTGATTTGAATTAATAGTATTTCAAGTGTTGAAAGCAGTTTTCAATTTAAAATCACAAAGTGTCATCCTTCTCTTCCTTTCATCTTTTGAAAAGAAAATTGTTAGTACTGTCACTTTGAAAAAATAATTCAGGTTTGTACTTAGCATTCTTTTTGTCATTCACACATTAAGAAAGTGGAAAAAAAATACATGCATGTGCATTTGCATTTAGACTGCTTGTGGAGATTGATTTAGGATAGTTCATTTTAGTGTGTGCTCTCTGCTCTATGTTGAAAGAATTTCACTTCTCTTTCCTTAGTAGCTAGGATTTTCATTGCCAAAAGAAGAGTAAACAATTGTTTATCATCTTAGATTGCATATTTAGGAGTTGTATATCTACATCACATGGTGAAACTTAAAGGCAAACTTCTTAAGAAAGATCAACTGTAAAATAAATTTCAATGAGCATAAAAACACTTTGGAACCTAATGCACAACATTTAGAATTCTAGGCTAGAGACGTATTCTGGCATCGTAAAGCCTAGTAACTATCGCTTTCATTGTAGGTTGGGTGATTCCTTCTCTTTGAGACAACAAGTGCCAGTATGGACTTGTGCTCCCACGTATTGTCGAGTATATATTGGGAGACCACAATAGGCTATATCCTTTATCCTTAGGAAGCTGTGTCTGTTACCCTATCAATTGTAATGCACTGAACACAGTATTCGAGAAGATTAATTGTTGTACCATAAAATGTATTCTACAGTTTTGCGATTGGTTTGGTAATCTCTCTGTCTAGATTTCTAGAGTAGTCACTTTCGTTCCTTTTCAAACTCCTTAAAAGAAAAGGTCCATCTGAGCACTTGTCACTTCAGGCTCTTTAAGAATCGAAGGCGGCTAGAGTCATCTTTAGCTTTTTCTCGACTCTTAAAAATTGAAAAAGCAAGTTGTGTCAAAGCATCATAAAATTTATTTTAATCGAAATAACGTCACTTTTCCCTCATTGATCTTAGGTTGTGAAAATGGAGTCCACCAACCAAGGATTTCCCCTTGGGGGAGATCCTAGTCCTTTCTCCTCTTGGGAAGATGTTGGTGCACCTCATATGGCTACATTGTCCCTTCCAGGACTGACAATTGGCCTTCCAGTATGGCTCTTCTCGACCTCTGTCATTGAAAGCACTGTGATTCCTAAGTAATCAAATCAGCAACCAGATGATACTAGAGTTACCCCCCAACCTTCTACCTCATTTGTTTCTCCCTCTCCTTGTACCTCTTTGCTTGGTGAAGCTAGTAAAGCTAAAAAACCAAGTAACTGAGAAGAAGAAGAAAGGGAAGGAGAAGAAGAAGAAGCCAACGATGAAAGGGGGCAACCAAGCATCGTCTAGCGAAAATCCACACACTGCACCATCCAAACCTAAATCTCCATGTGTCATTTTCAAAGGGGACCACTATCATCGAGATTGTCTTTTCATCCCATGGATCTTAAGAGATTGGTCTCCCCGCTTGCACAATCCAGTGTCCTCAACCTCTGACAATCATGTTGAAAGTACATCGTCAACTAGTGAAAACAAAGTCACCGAACAAAAAGGAAGATCTAAAATTCCTTGTAGACTGTGTGAAGGCGATCATGCCATCCACTGTTGTCCCTTCCTAGACGAAGCTAAAAGAGTCTTGGATAACCATCCAGCTTCATCGCTACAGCTTCCTCCTGGATACAAGAAACTCTTGTCGAGTCCATCACTAGTTGACAATTCGACTGACACACCTTTGTGGTCAGTCGAAGCATCTATCATTGAAGATAAACCCTTTTAGTCCACACCAGACCAAAGTCAACAGGTTGAGATGGCAGTCGACCTAGTCTTGTCTTCAGAAGGTCTACCTTCAGATGATACAGTCACCAAAGAGAATGAGAATGACACTGTTCAAATTATTTTTGTAGACACAGACTCTGATGAACATGGGGGCAACCTACCTATTCCTTTACCGCAGGAAGGAAGTTCGTCGGAGATGTATTCAGCCGTTTATTCAGTCCCACCTCCAAGAAACCTAGTCATTTCCTTCGATTGGAATATACTAGGCAGACCCCATCTACCATCTAATGTACCATTTTGAATCATAGTACAAGCTTACAGAATGGTCATGGTCGGTACTATCATAGATGAAGGGGCTTCTGTGAGTATCCTTTCCTTAACTACTTGGAAAGCACTTGGTTCACCATCGCTTCTGCTTGAGATGTGAAATTTGACAGGCTTCAACAAATGAACCAATTGACCATTAGGGATCCTTCCAAATTTTCCTATAATTTTGAGAAGGAAAATTGTTTATCTGAACGTAATGGTAGTCCAAGTACTTTTAGATTACAATCTACTCCTTGGGCGTGACTACATTTATAGCATGGGAGCTATTGTTTCCTCACTCTTTCGAGTGATGTGTTTTCCGCATGAAGGTAGAGTGGTCCAGCTCGTAGAACAGCTTTCATTCCCTGGTTCACACATAGCTAATAGTCAAGTGACATCCCTAACTGGTCTTTCTGCGCAAGGAATGTCTCATCAATCTCTAGTCAATCCACCTGATGAACGCGAGTGATTTGGTGAATGTGACTAAACCCAGGGGGCATGCACCCCGGTCTGCTTTGGCAGGAAAACTTTAGGGATAGGGTAGGTTTCCGTGGAGGATATATGACTAGTCTGACACACCCATCCATTTAGGAAAATGGGATTAGATTGGAATAAGATTCCCTCATCAACATTACTTAGAGCTAGAATCACCTTTGTCCGTTTCGATGGACTAAGCCAAGGAAGTGTTTCTGTCCACTGCGCAAGTGGAACCATCTTGTGGATGCAAGAACTTCTGTATGGTAACCTGGAAACTCTACTTTGCTATACCTAGGGGCATGCAAACCTTTTTTCATGCAAGTGAAAAGCGACCATTTATTTTCTTAGTTTGTAGGTTCCTAGCCCTTTAAACTCATAGGATTGGTCGTTCCTAGCTTGCATAATGAAAGGATCCAGAGCAAAGTTACGAATGGGGCAAGCTCCTTAAAAGATGAACCTATTGATGAGACATCCTTATTATACGACTAACACGAGCAATTTTACGCGAAGCTCAAGCTCGTTAAAAAATAAACCTAGCAATGAGCATATGTTCCACAAGAGTTTAAGCTCATTAAAAAATGAACCCACCTTTGGTAAATAACCATTGCGATCGCATTATTATCAGCTTTTGAGCCTTGGTCATGTTCTTACCATCACCTCCACTCTTTTTAGCCGATCATACACCTCCATTTGATTGTTTACCCCTTTTGAGGAACAACTACAATGAGTTATTCTATTAGCCATCTTCTTTACACTGCCATGATTGAAAAGTTCCAAACCTTACCTGGAACCAGCTGCTATCCAAAATCATCACTTTTTCCTCAAAAACAAGTCTTCTTTAAGCTCTTTTCATATGAATCGTAAAATATGAAAATATTTCCAAGCAATTGGCCTCTCCAGCTTGTTAAAGTGATTGGAAGTGCCATCCCTCCTCTAGATTTTAATCATTTTGGACCTGAGGGATTATTGCACAAAAAGATCGAGTGCTTGTCTTGTTCAGCTCGTTAAAACTATTGAAAAGTCATCCCTTTTGTATTATTTTATACTTTTTCGAACTTAAGGGGTTATATTACAAAAAAGGATTACTGGAGTTTCCTTTCCATCTCTTTTCAGACTCTCTAAAATTGAAAAGGACCCAGTTATCCTTGTCGTTCAACTTGTTAAAGCAATAGCGAAAAACTTGTCCATACAAACAAGAATGAGTTTCACTGTCGCTAGGCTCGCTAAAACATAGCGACAGGTTTGCTTGAAGGGCAAATTATAGAACAAGTGTATGTTATCCTCCTTAAGCTTGAGAAAAATAAAGAGGTACTGGTCAGAAACGACTGGGGAAAAATTTGGAAGAAAACTTGAAGAAACTTTATTCGTAGCAAGTCGCTCTTGAACATGACACTTTCACTCCATCACCATGATTAAGTTGGGTTGGGTTATTCTGTTCACCGGTCATATCACCATTGATCCACCATACCATCCACTTTTGGGGTTAACGCTACCAATCCATTTCAATGTCGCCAATATGTTCAAGAGAAGTTGCTCAGATAATTCACCAACCCAGCTTGTATCTCATCCGCTGCAATACCTTCACCCTTCATTCTTTCATGACTGCAACCCTGAACCTTGTACCATTAGATCGTTTTCACCTCCACAAAATCATTTGCTCCATTCTGTGTCGTAGATGTGGGATTCATTAAGGCCCTCCTACAATGGGTCACTTCTTGTTGACATTAGCTCATTACCCAAGAAGTTGACTTAGGAACAACCCTTTTAGTACTTTGAAGCTTGCATGCCTCAATGGAAAGTTTCTCACCTCCGGCGACAGGTTTACATCAATGGCCTTCGACCGAAAGATTTTGTGTGGTGTTCGACATCGACTCATATATTCACACCACGTGAATTGTACTGCGGTACCTTGAGGGTCATTATCATTATCGGTGATTCCTCTCACATCTGTTAACAACTTACATCATTGACTAGTAATCAGGTGATGTCTTTCCATGTTCGATGCCAGAACATCTTTTCACATGGATCGACTTGTACTTTGGGCGAAGATTGAATGAGTTTGAAGACCTTGGATCTAGTTTCATCCATCTGGGCTGTGATATATTCAGGAAAATAAAGACATCAAATGTACATCACAGCTGCACAGATAATTATCCAGGCCAAAGGATGATGGCTCTACCAGAATCATCAGTCTGCCATACAAAACGGTTATCTGTCTTATGTACATGAAAATTAATTTATAAAGCTGAGCATGGGAATGCCCGCCTCAGCTAGATCATGACAATATTATGAAGATAATGCATTGTATTATATCTTATTACAGGTCACCTTCCAGTTCGAAAAACCTCGGATCCTCATGATAAAGCATTTCACGCGACATCAAAAGATTTACGACCTCATGCTTTAGGGGGAAATTATTATAGACATATTTGGGCACTACAACCCCAATATTATATGTCCATAAACCAAGGGCTTCTAAGTTCCTAAAAGTATTGTTTCTTACCCTAAAGGAACAAGGTCAGCTGATTACATCATCTCCCAGAAGTTCTCCATGAAAAATGGCTCAGAACTAGTCAAAAGTGGACCATATCACCTGCTCCATGGTCAAAGTGTGATGCATCCCACCTAATGCACATGGGGGGTGTGATGCATACTGAAAAGTCCTTCTATGGGGTGGGATGGGCAAGAGTAGATAAATGGCAAAGACAGTTTGCAAGGTGGATGATCATGGAATCTTCTAGAAACTTCTCCTATGACACTTCCCTCTCTGAATTCGCCCAGGGATGAGTAAGAGATCATGAAATCTCCAAGTGGAATTGAGAACTATCAGAGAAATGACACTAATCAAAAACCCCGAAGCTAACTCACCCACCTGCAAACATCTATATATGGATCCCTCATCCTAGAGATCCAGAGGCTAGAATTTTGCATCTTGTAAGGAAGTGTTGTTGGTTTCTTTGTGGAACATCATAGTGTTGGGTGATGTAGCTTTTCATGAGGTGAAGAACGGCTTTCATGCTGGGAGGATGGCACTGTGTCAGATCAATGGGTTGTAATCCTCTCTTCTACTACTTCTATCAATAAAGATGTTTGAGTTTTCCTCCATATCCTTGTATGCCTTTGAATATTGAATTGATCTATGCATTTGTATGGTCAATATATATCTGATCCTATATTTTTTATGATTGTATATCTGTATGCTTTGATGGTATTATGCTGCTTTGAATCTACAAGTGTTCTTTGAAGCGGGACAAGTCAGGAAGGAGCGGTAAAGATCTGTCAAAGGGGAGAGGAAACAAGCAAGGAGCCAAGCGAAAGATTGAGGTTGGTACTCTCTGCTTCTCTCTCATCTACTTCTCATAAAGGAAAACACAAGTGACTTTAGTTTGTTTGTTTCTAAGATAGCTACCCATCTTACTGGGACTAGCAGCTCTGAATGACACTAGTTTTCTCGATAACGGGCCTTGAAGATAATGCAGTAGATTTGTACCAGACTTCCCAAAGGTAAACTTGAGCAAGTGGACACATGCAATGGTTGTACCTTGGGTAAGTATGCAAAATCTTCCTTTCAAGATCGAGATAGTAAAGCTGAAACAATCTTGGATCATGTTCATACAAATGTGTGTGGACCATTCTCAACAGCCTCCACTGCTAAACAAAGGTATTATGTGATTTTTATTGATGATTTTTCTCGTAAGTGCTGGATCTATTTCATGCAGAAGAAGGATCAAACCTTCTCAAGGTTTTGTGAGTTCAAAGCCTTGGTTGAGAATGAATCAGGAAAGAATATCAAGGCCTTAAGAAGTGACAATGGTGGAGAGTATGTCTCTCAAGAGTTTAAGGACTTCTGTGCAGCAAAAGGAATTAAACGGGAGTTGACGGAACCTCATAACCCACAACAAGATCGGGTGGCTCAGATGAAGAACAAAATGATTGTGGGAGCAGCTTGGGTGATGTTGCATGACCAAGGCTTACCACTTCATTTATGGGCTGAGGCATGCAACATAGTTGTTTACTTTTAGAATAGAGGACCACATCGCATACTTGGGATGAAGATACCAGAGGAAGCTTTCTTCGGGAAGAGACTAGATGTGGGTCACTTCAGGATCTTTGGCTCATCGGTTTATTTCCATGTGACCAAGGATGCCCTAAAGAAGCTAGAGCTAACAACAGAGTTGGGGATACTTGTGGGGTACACTGATACTCCCCACAACTATTGGGTGTATTTGCATACCAGTCAGAGGACAGTGGTTCAGAGAGGTATTAAATTGGATGAGATGAAGGCCATGTGAGTTTCCCTTGAGAGGGAGCTCAAGATGCAGGCATAGGAGGAACTCTTGGTTCCTAAGGAGGAGGAGCCTTAGATTGATGCAAAGCAGTCACATGTAGAGGTTTCAGGAGTGGAGACATCCACTCATGCAAAGTCTTCTAGATATGGGCGGAAGTGCAGGAGAGAAGTTGACAGATTATTGTCAGATGCGAGAGAGAATGTGGGAGAACCATCTTCTCAGCACAAACAAAGGAGGTCACTTGAGTAATACACTAGTTATATGGCCCTTTTTGGGGAATGTGTAGAGACCGAACCATCTTCCTTTGAGGAATCAGTGCAGTATCCAGTTTGGATTGATGCTATTGTGGAGGAGTATGACTCCATATTTCAGAACAGTGTTTGGGATGTCGTTCCAAGACCAGAGAAAAAGTCAATTGTGAGTTTCTGTTGGATTTACAAGGTAAAGCATGTTGCTGATGGTAGCATGGAGAAACATAAGGCGAGGTTTGTTTCCTGTGTTTTCTCACAGGTCGAGGGGATAGAATATGATGAGACATTTTCTCCTATAACAAGGTACTCATCTATCAGATTGATGTTGGCACTATTAGCACAAATGGGTTGCAAGATCCATCAGATGGATGTGAAGACTACATTCCTCAATGGCAAGATTGAGGAAGAGGTGTACATAGAGCAGCTGGAAGGATTTGAGACCTTCGATCATGAGTCGCATGTGTGCTGATTCAAGAGAGCTTTGTACAGGCTAAAGCAAGCACCTTGTGCTTGGTACACCAGGATCGACAAATACTTCACTATGTTAGGCTTCACAAAGAGTGAAGTGGATGCAAACTTGTACCACATCATAGTGGAAGGTAAGCAGTTGATCATTTTTCTTTATGCTGGTGATCTAATATTGACAGGTGATGATCAGTTGATCATGTATTACAAGGAGGAACTTGTAAGAGTGCTCAAGATGAAAGACATGGGTCTCATGCACTACTTTCTAGGCATGGAAGTGTGGCAGAAGGATGGGGAAGTGTTTGTGTCTCAAGGCAAGTATGCTAATGAGATACTCAGGACACTCCACATGGAGAAGTTCAAACCCATGCAGACTCGAATCCTCTATCAGGTAACTGGAGGAAGGATGATGTTACTTCAGGTGAAGTAGTAGAGGCTACTGTATATCGACAGCTTGTGGGTTCATTGATGTATTTAGTTAACACATGACCAGATTTGTGCTTTGTTGTGAACCAACTGAGTCAAGCTATGGTTCAGCCTACCAAGCTTTTTTGGAAGGCAACAAAGCATGTTTTGAGATTCCTCAAAAGCACATCTCAGTTTGGATTATGGTACAAATGGTCAGAGGGAGTGAAGCTACAGGGCTTCATAGATGTAGATTGGGAAAGGAGTCCATCAGATCAGAAGAGCACATCAGGAGGAATTTTCAACCTTAGCTTAGTTGCAGTTTCTTGGTACAACAGGAAATAGAGGTTAGTTGCACTTAGCTCAGTAGAGGCTGAAGACATGGATGCAAGTCAAGAAGCATGTGAGGCCATTTGGATGCAGAAAATTCTAGTTGGTTTGTTTGATTAGAGGATGGATCCAACCGTGATCTACTGTAATAATTAGAGTTGTATCAAACTCTTTGAGAATCTAGTATTTCATGACAGGTCCAAGCATATCGACATTCAATATCATCATCTCAGAGAATGTGTGGCGAGGAGGATCATGTTGTTGCAGTATATTTCGACCGAGGAGTAAGATGCTGACAATTTGGCTAAGGCATTGCCAAAGTGTAAATTTGAGTTCCACAGAGATAGGATTGGGGTTACAGATAATCGCTTTCTTTTTGAGAGGGAGTGTTGAAAATAGCAACAAGAAATGCTAAAAATAGAAATTCTAAAAATTGCATTGCTATAGATAGAATTTAAGGATATATTCCAATTTTAATTTGTCTTTGAATTAAAATTGAGAATTAAAATTTGAATTTAGTCTCACCTGCTATTTGAAAAATAATTAATTAATTCATCTTGAGTTAATTAGTTGGTGAAAATCAAACATGAAGTCTTTGTGAAGACATGCAATAGTTATCCCTTTGATTGAGGAAGTTATCCCTTAATTAAGGAGATAAGAATGAGTTGTATTTGAGTTATAATTAGTTAGCTCAGTTAACTGAGTTAAGTCTCGTTAAATTAGTTCTGAATAATTTGTGGAACTAATTGTGAGTTCAATTAGTTAATGCATGCATGCATGCAACTAGTGTTCTCTAGATAACTGAATATTCTCTCATAAATAACTCATGCAAGTCAGTTCAGACAAAGACCCAGTTGAGATTAAAGGTAGGGGTAGTGTATTATTAGTTGCTAGAATATTCCCATGTGAATATCTCTTGCATGCAGAAGGAATTCATTCCTTGAGGATTGCGCAGTTACTATAGAGGTCAAAGCAGTGTGTGAGGTGAGAATCACACAGGTGGCAGCTAGAGGACCCAAGAGAAACTGTACAAGGAAATAGGAGGCTTGGAGGACAGAGGGAAAGGCATATGTGTTGTCTATTATGTCTATGAGTAGCAGAGAGAGATTGTACTCAGAGCTGGATAGCTTGAGAGCTAAAGCTTTGCGTAATCCTAAGATATTTCCACTTGTATGATAATACAGATAGTGGGGTTTTTAGCTGCAACTTTCCCTAGAGTATTCTTCTGTGTTTCATGTGTGATTGAATCTTCTTCTCTGTTATATGTGTTCTGGTTGATCTTGCTCAAAATCGATTAAGCTTCCACAATTTTGATTATAGAAGTAGATGAAGTATTTTTCTTTAGTACATTGCATAATCAGTTTAATATACAGTGAGAATTTCTACATTGATCACCCCTTTTCCCTTGATGTGAAAGGGGGAGAGTAGATTGGTGTTTGAATAAAGACTTCTTGGAGAGAAGCTTGGTATATCTACAAGTATCTACAAATGGTTGGTAACCAAACACCACATTGGTTGCCATCAAGTACAAAGGGGGAGATTGTTGGAATTATGACAAATGTGTTGCCCTTGATGGAAACCTACTTGATGAAGTTTGTCAACATGATGCTAATAGGATGTTATTACAATCTAGTATACATATAACTAAGGTTTTGGTCAAAGGCATAGTAGTCCAGACATAGAAGAATGATGAAGGTGATGTTTTGATACATACACAGCTTCTGTGAAGGAAAGAAACATACATACATGGGTATGGAGAAGAAAAAGTGCATAGAGTTTCCTCACCATGATATCCTAAATACCAGGGATCTTTACCATGGTATTGGCCCATAGTAATGCACATGACAATGGATGTTTGTTCCTGTCTAAGAATAACATCAACATTACTAAGGAATTGACCTGTGTTATTAGATAAGGTCTAAGTTATATAAGGAGATTAAGATAAAATTGTTTGAGTGTGCAAGTGATGAAGATTTCATATTTAGATCTGAAGCAAGTGTACATGTAATGGGCTATTAATGAATTGTTTGATCTAAAACTAAGTATACACCCGAGAATTTGATGATGGATCGGATCCAATAGATATGAAATGACTATAATGACAATGGATTGATTTAATATTTAATATTCATGTCTGACACATGTTTTAATATGTATGCCGAGAGATGGGTTTGTTCTGAAGGTCTAGTTTGTAGCGAATCTATAAGTCAATAGTTTCAGACCTGTATGTGGGTTGATAACCTGAAAGGCACGTACATATGCAAGTTTAATGTTGGTAAGTCGCATGTCGATTCTTTACTTTGGAGAAATCTATACGTGGGTTTGATTCCTGAAGAGCGTGTATACATGTGGAAGTGTTTTGTGGAAAGTGCATATATATGCTAGGTTTTTGTTGAATAAGATGTTTGATCAGTTTAATCAGTCTTGCTGTGTTTGTGATGTCTTCCAATGAAGTCTTACTTGATGATCTAGGTTTTGACATTGCTGATTGAAGTTGAATTGATTGATTGAAGAGTGATGATGCTACCAGTTGTATGTGATTGAAGATCTGTGATGGTTCTATGATTATTTTAGAGTAATTTGGTGGTTCTAAGTGTAACTAAATGTTTGTTTTAGAATGATAATGATTCAGTTTTAGGGTTCAATGTTTTGATATTTGTACGTATTTATGCTTGAAAGAAGTCACGTATACATGTGGATTTGCTAAAATAAAGTAGCATATATATTCTAAGATTTTATTGATCATGGTTTTCAGTTCATTCAGTTAGTTGATGCAGTGTTTGGGTTTAATATTGATATTCTGGTTACAATGATCTAACTGCTTTGGTTGTTTGAGAATAAGTGGATTGATTTGGATCTTAGTTAGTTCAATGATTGAACATTTTTTTGCAGTTATTAGTTTCAGTTTTGATATTTGGTATTGGGCTTAAATGATGGTAGTGGGTCCAATCTTAAAATTTGATGAAAAGTGTCCTACAAGTTGTGATGTTTTGTATCAAGTGGATCCGATGTGAAAATTTATGAAACTCAATCCACGTTGGCGCTGAGGGTTATAGCCTTTAGTATGTCAGTTGAATCTTCCTTCCAGTGATAGCTAGTAAACGAGATCAGGGGGTAGGAGTACCCTTTCAATGGGTGTTGGTAAACGAGATCAAGATGTTGGAGCTCTCTTCCAGTGCATTCTAGAGAATGAGAGAAGGTTGTAGCCTTCTACAGGTGGGTGCTTGTGTGTTGGTATGAGTATGCACTAGCAGAACATTGTAAGAATTTTTTCTTAATAATAAAATAAGACAAAGACTATAGCAGTGGTTGTATTTTCCCACATTGGCTTTCCACCTAAAATCATGGTGTTCAGGTGTGTCTCTTATGTATGATGGTTTATTTTGTTTTCACTTCACATGGCTACTATTTAGATAATGCTTAATGAGGTTCTAATACACTGGTTCAAGAAAAACAAATGATGAATTAATTAAAAAAGGTAAGTTAACTAGATATACACTAGTTGTCTTCATAAACATCACATATATACGTAGGTTTCTTTCAGTAAAGTCGCATATAGAAAGAAGAGTAAGAAAATAAAATTTTAAGTGAGTTTTTAAATAATGATTCACTCACCCTATCATCATTTTTCGAACATATGTATGTATGTGACTTCAATCGAAAATTGGCGTACATATCTGTAATAAATGAGTCCAACCCTCACTCCACAAGACAACATCTATCAAACCAAAATCTTGGCACACACACTATTGTAGACACACATCATAATACCATATTTATAGGTATATCAAAAAATAAATAGATTATTCAATATGTAGTCATTTTAGATCTAACATATATGATCCATTTCCATGTTCCCTAATGCACACCAATTTCAGATCAAGTCATTCATAAATAATCCCTCACATGGACACACTAACACTTTGATCCCCATCTCATTATACAGCTTAGGCCAATCCCTTAGTAATGCTGATGGAATCCTTTGATGAGATCAAATATCGATTTTTGCGCTCATTACTATGGGCCAATACCATGGTAAATACCCCTAGTATTGATAATACCATTGTGTGGAAACTGTACGTGACTTTTCTTCACCATACCTGTGTATGTACACAAACTTGCTTCATAAGGCCCACATATACTTTGTTACACTTCATCTTTATAATTCCTCTATATTTGAACTAATATTACTTTATCCATTATTTTTGTCACATTTTTATTAACCTATATACTCATTATGCTACCATTATTTTGACATATTTATCAAGTAGGTTGTCATAAAGGACAACAAATTAGTCATAATTCCAACAATCTCCCGCTTTGCCATTCATGGAAATGATATGTCCTTATAAAAATAGCGATTCCCCAATACTATTATCATTATATCCCTTATTGTTATTGTTGTCCCCCTATTTTCCCCATACTGTTATTATTGTGCCCCATAAAAGCCCACTATTGTTATTTTTGTGCCCTTATATTATTATTGTTAGGTCGGCTTTGGTCATATTGTGACCCTTTAGACTCCTATATATAGAAATGAAGCCTTTTCATTTGTATCATCCAAGAATTGCTCATTTATGTATTGTAAAGGAGGATTCCCCCTCGAAGAGGTTAATTTCTAAGGTGTTGATATTTATTTTCTATCTTTTTGTGAGTTGGTTCATAACATTTGGTATCAAAGCTTTCGATTCTAGGGTTTCATCGCTCCAAACATATCATCGTGGAATGTTCACTATAACAATATTTCTATGCCATTCCAGAAGCTAACAAAAAAACCCAGTTGAGCTGAAATCGTTTTGAACCTCGGATCCAAATTTCAGATATTGTCGCATTATAGTTTTGGAGATATCATCCAAGGAAGTTAGGGTTTTTAAAGGATCCCGAATTATCTCTCAAACAGGTGACCTGGGGAAAATCATCATAATTTTTTTTCCTAGGCATCAAATTGAAATTTCATAAGAAGAGGACAACCTATAGTTTTCTTTTGATCAGTTTAAGGTCCTAAGATCGAAACAAGGGCACATGGCACTTCGTACAAGTTCGCTCTACTAAACTAGTCTATAATCAGGTCATCATGTCAGATTTGGCATAAATCTTCCTTGGAGAATCCAATCTTGTTCAAAATCGAGGGATTAGAAAGAGGACTTCGAGGGCTACTGCAAGAAGAAATTTCAGACCTTGGAGATCTGAAATTATATATATAAATCAAATTCAATATCAAGCTCCTACAAAGTGAAAAAAGGTATGTAGTTTTTTTAAATTTTTGCACAAGTTTGGTTTGAAAAATTAGTTTGAAGGAATTCAAAGGGAATAGTGAAGAATTATTATCATTAATTGATGACCAGAAGAAAGAAAATGGAAACACCTAGTAAGTAACCTGAAATCTCTAGCATGACTCATGAATAAGGAGAAGAAATGCAACATGATATCTCAAAAATACGAGACCAAGTGCAACAAAATTCACTCTCACAAAAAGTAACAAAAGCTAATATGGATGTTTTAAAGAAAGGCGTAGAGGCTAAGATGAATGACATGGAAGCTAATATGAATGACATGGAAGCTAATATGGATGGTGTGGAAGCTAGGATGGATGATTTAAAGAAAGGCGTGGAAGCTAAGATGGAAGATTTGAAGACAAATTTGAAGTTTCTACAAGAAATGATTACTAATGGTGAAAGGGTAGTAAAGGAAACTCATGATGAGAAAAAAATAAATGTTAATCATGATTTCATAAAATCTAACATTGGATCGAAGACCCACCATGTTCCAAATATTGATATGAGGAAGTTTGATGACAAGGATCTCGTAACATGGATACTACAAATGGAGCAATATTTTGATCTCCATAATATGCAAAACACACAAAAGGTACACATTGCAACTTTATATTTGGAACCAAATTAGTTTGTATGGTATCGATGGATTTTCTCTCATAAACAAAAAGTCACTTGGTCAATATTTATGGATGAAATGATAGCACATTATGAGGATACAAAAAGCAACACTTTTTTTAGCCAATTGATAAATCTCAAACAAAAGAGTTCAATCATGGAGCACATTGAGGACTTCCAAAAATTGAATATAAGGGTAAAAGATATTCTAGGGGATCATAGGATTGATGTTTTCATAGGGACTTTAAAGGATAACATCCAACATGAGGTTCACCTTTGGGAACCTGATTCATTGGAGAAGGCATTTAGGTTGGAAAGAAAAATGGAAAGAAAAAGTATGGCAACATGGAAGCCTACCACTCACAATTATAAATATGTAAGTGTTGTTGCCCCTAGCCTTCCACAACCTATAAGGTTGACACCACAAAAATTGGAAGAAAAAAGAGCAGAAGTGCTTTGTTATAGTTGTGATAGCAAATACACTAAAGGTCACAAGTGTGTCGAGAACAAATTATTTTACATAGATTGTGAAGAGGGGGAATAAAAGGAGAAAGAAATGTCAAAAGAAGAGGATATACACTAGGAACAAACCCTAGAGAAAGAAGAAATGAATCCGGCCATATCTTCTAATGCATTGGTTGGAATTACTACTCCTCATACTATCAAGATAGAAGGGCATATCAAGTAGAAAAAGGTAATAGTGTTGATTGATTCGGGAAGTACCCATAATTTTATTCATTGTAAGATAGCCAAGGAATTGAATTGCTTCCTATATCTAGCACTAGAGTGTTAAGTGATGGTTTCAAGTGGAGGAACCATAAATTTCTCTGGTAAGTGTCGTAATATGAAGCTATCCATGGGAGAATATGTATGAATAGCCTAATGATTTCCATTCCAATGGGTGGTGTTGATGTTGTACTAGGAGTCCAATGGCTACAATCATTGTGTACAGTAGCTTTTAATTTTCAAGAATTATTCATGAATTTTTCTTCAGAAGGAAAGGAAGTTGAATTAATGGGTATCACAAGGAAACCGGGAAAGATAATTAGCTCTAATACAATGACAAAGCTTCTAAATAAAGAGCAATGATGCATAATTTCACAATTATGTTCACTAGAGGTTCCCACATCGAAATCATCTATTTCTCTAGATCTCCAAAAAGTCTTGGACAATCATTCCAAGGTATTTGAGACTCCCAAAGGCCTCCCAACTATTTGTGATCATGATCATTATAATCATTTGATTCTAGGAATTTTTTCTTCAAGCATCAGGGCTTACAGATATCCCTATGCCCAAAAGCGTGATATTAAATGTATGGCTACAGAAATGTTAGAGGTTGGTATAATTCAACTTAGTCAAAGTTATTTCTCTACTCTAGTAGTATTAGTTCACAAAAAGGATGGATCATGGCACAATTATTGGATCAATTGCATGGATCAATTTACTTCACCAAGTTGGATCTCTGTTCAGGATATCATCAAATTAGAACGAAGACTAAAGACATTCCAAAAACAACATTTAGAACTCATGAGGGTCGTTATGAATTTTTGGTCATGCCTTTTGGCCTTACCAATGCACCTTCTACATTTCAAGTTTTGATGAATTCCATTTTCAAACCCTTCCTTAGAAAATTTGTGTTAGTATTTTTTGATGATATACTAATTTAAAACAAGTCTTGGAAGGAGCATGTTCAACATGTTGATAGGGTGTTCAAACTATTGGAGGAGAAACAATTATATGCAAAATGCTCCAAATGTTTCTTTGGAGTACAAGAGGTGGAATATCTGGGTCAGATTGTATCTCATGAAGGTGTTAAGGTAGACCCTAGAAAAATTAAAACCATTAAGGAATGGAAAATCCCCACATCCATAAAGCATCTGCAAGGATTTCTCAGGTTGAAATGGTATTATCACAAGTTTGTTAAGAATTATGGGAGAATAGTAGCACCTATAACAACATTATTGAAGAAAGATGCATTTTTATGGACTCCAAAAGAAATGAAGGCCTTTGAACATCTTAAAGAGACAATGTGCCAAGCACTTGTCTTAGCTACTCCAGACTTCACAAAAACCTTTATTATGGAATGTGATGCCTCAGGAAATGGAATTGGTGTTGTTTTAATGCAAGAATAAAGACCCATTTCTTTCGAAAATTGGCCAATCAAAGGAAAGTATTTACACAAAGCTATTTATGAGAAGGTAATGTTGGAAATACTACATGAACTTAAGAAATAGTGACACTACCTAATGGGAAGACACTTCAAGGTAGAAATGGATCATGACAGTATTAAATACTTGTTAGAACAAAGATTATCTTTAGAAAAGCAACAAAAATGGGTCACAAAGAAGTTGGGTTATGACTTTGAAATCATCTACAAAAAAGGGAAGCAAAATGTTGTGGCAGATGCACTCTCAAGAAAGGGTGAGGGCATGGAATCATTTCTTTGCATCATTTCTATTATCCAACTAGATTGGATAAATGAAGCAAGGGATGAATGGAAGAATGATGAAGAAGTGTGGGAACTCATTCAAAAGTTACAACAAGATCCTAGTACATCTGATACATTTAGCTGGAAAAATGATTTGTTACAGTACAAAGATCGGTTATACCTATATAAGAATTCCCAAATCAAACAAAATATTCTTATGGAATTGCACACCTCTCCATTAGGAGTGTGGGCACTCAGGATTTCTAAAAACTTATCATAGGGTTAAGAAGGAATTTTTTTGGGATGGCCTTAAATCAGACATTCAAAAGTTTGTGGCAGAATGTTTGGTTTGCCAACAAAATAAAGTTGAAACAATTAAGACCCAAGGTCTATTAGAACCTTTATCCATTCCAAGCCAATGTTGGGAGGAGGTTTCAATGGATTGTATCACAGGTTTACCCAAGTCCGAAGGAAAGAGTGTTATCATGGTGGTAGTTGACATACTTACCAAGTATGAACACTTTTGTGCATTATCACATCCATTTAAAGCGAGTACAGTTTCTACTACATTTATGGAAACAATTAAAAAGCTATAAGGAAACCCAAAGATTATTGTAAGCGATAGAGATCCCATTTTCACTGGAAATTTTTGGATAGAATTTTTTTCTTGTCTTGGTACTCAGTTAGCTCATAGCTCATCTTATCATCCTCAATCTGATGGGCAAACTGAGATAGTAAACAAATGTTTGGAAGGATATCTTCATTTCTTTGTCTCTGATAAACAGACACAATGGGTCAAATTTGCCTCTGGCTGAATGGTGGTATAACACTTCCTTCCATACAACAACAAAAATGACCCCATTTATGCACTTTATGGGTATCAACCACCATCCATCACATCATATTTAAGAGAAAATTCTAAGGTTCAGGCAGTGGAACATCACATCGAACATCAACAACAAGTCCTCCAATTAAAGGATAACCTCGTGTTGGCGCAGAATAGAATGAAACAACAAGAAAATCAACATCGTAACAAAAGAATTTTTGATGTAGGTGATTGGTTATTCCTATGGCTACAACCATATAAACAAATGTCCCTCAAGCAAGCTAAAAAGGATAATAAATTATCACCAAAATATTATGGTCTGTACAAGGTGTTGCAAAAGATTGGTACTATGGCATACAAATTGGAGCTTCCTGCAGCTTCTCGATTGCACCCAGTTTTCCATGTTTCATGTTTAAAGAAGGTTATAGCCGATAAGCTCCCAGTTCAAACAATATTTCCAGAACTTGACGAGGAAGGAAAAATTATATTGGAACCATAAGCAGTCAATGAAACAAGAACTTGATAGCTACGAAATCAATCAATTTCAGAGTATCTTATCAAGTGGAGGAACTTATCTGCTGAATATTCCACATGGAAGGATGAGAATTTTATACAGAAGCATCTAGAACTACTCAAGCATTGAGAACAACACTTTTTTGAAGGAGAGGGGCATGTTGGGTGCCCATAATACTAGTGATTACCCCATTACTATTGTAGTTGTACCCCTTATTAATATTGTTGTGCCCCTATTGTCCCCATATTGTTATTATTGTGCCCCATAGAATCCTCTATTGTTATTTTTGTGGCTTTATATTATTATTGTTAGGTCAGCTGGGTTATATTGTGACTCCTTAGACTCCTACATATATTTTTTAAAAAAGGGAGCGTTTTTCATTTGTATCATCCAAGAATTGTTCATTTATGTAATGTAAAGGAGGTTGCCCCCTCGAAGAGGCTGAATTCTAAGGCGTTGATCTATCTTTTCTATCTTTTCTTGAGTTGGTTTCATAACATTATGTCACAATAAAAAATATGTGCTTTAGGAAGTCTCTCAATTATTCTTAATTTCCCATCGAGCTCAGATTGTACTTCAACATGGCATCTCTATGCTATGGTCAAATATCCATTTGTCCTCAGGACATTTTTCTCATTTAATTAGTCTTGGCAACTAAGGAAGATCATAGGTGTCTTAATTTTGTTTCAATCAAGCTCATAAAATAAATATGTAGTTCATGGTCATCTCCATTCTTGAGCTAACAATTATTTGCAGTTGCCATTAAACCAATGGCACCAACTTCACTTGCACATTTACTCAACCGCTCCTGCGTTTTTTATCCCAACTATGACCATGGCCATTTGGTACTCAATGCCAAAGAGATTATGCCTCATTAGAACTTTACATATGTATGAATATGGCACATCACAACATTTGGAATCCTTGACAAAAATGAAGGAATTCTCCCACAACTTCCGCATCTACAAAATTTCCTTTAGCTCTTTCTTTGCTGGAGCTTAACCTACCTTTCCACCATAGGACTAAGTTTTGTGTCCTCCAACTAGGCCTATTAGGCACTACTTATTTTTTTAGGCTTGTAAGGGATTAATTACCTTTATAATCTTATGTGCATCTGGTTCTCTGCTGCAAGTATGACCTCGTGCCAGTGCTTTAGTTTGTAGCCCTTTGTCCTAATTATATCATTCATGTCTCCTTTTAAAACCTCTAGGCTTCTCTTGGAAGGATGAAGGGTCTTATGGGGTCCTCCCACTCTTTTCTCATTGGTTGTCGCTTATGTGCTAGCTTGTCGATGTGTCCTAAGGCTCTCCTTCTAGCCAAAACTCTATGTGCCCATTTATTTCCATTGGGGTGAGTCTTGTGGGATTACACATCCCATGGGGTTTGCGCAACACATTTTCCATTGGCCTGTGCTTTGACATGACCACATTTTCCCAACGCCCAATTAATATTCTATTTCCTCTATGCACATTGCTCAAACCTTCCAGGCCCTAACCCGCAGGATGACGTCACTCATGCCATGTGGCACCTCTAGAGTGGTGACACCTATCACCTGGATTTTGCCTATTAGGCCACCCAAAAATTTTGAATCTACTTGCCACATGTCCCCATGTACCGGTGTCATGCTAACTTCACCTCAACCAAGAAAGTGTTGCCACATTCCTATTAGAAAGGAGAGAGAAAATGGTATCAAGCCTTGTGTTTTGCAGTGAATTCCTTTGTTAATTTTTCATAAGGGTTTCAACATTTTTACATTGCTACACTCAATGAAACCTATAGGGTGCTCCCACTAAGCTTACATGTGAAGTGGGCCTTATTCTAGCCAATGAAGGATCTCTTTGCCACTGCTTTCATAACCATGTTCATCTGAAGCTTTCATCCTGACACTTTCTCATGCGTACCTTTGAAACCTTCTGGGCTCATCTTATTGGGCTTACCTATATTGTGGGGTCCTCCTAGTTCCTTTATAATTGGCTTCCACTTCCAACCATACCACCACCATCATCTTGCTCAATTTCCTTTGTGCTCCTTTATACTTCTGTCAGGGTGCACCCGTTGGGGTATTACCACTGGAATATGCTTTTAAGTGGGGCCTCTGCTAACCAATCATAAAGATCTTCACTGCTGCTATGTTATTCCAATGTTCGACTGACACTTCCTTTAACAACTCCGCTAATAAGCTCCACCAACTTGATTTGTTGCTTTTGGAAAAAATCTAAAATAATTCACTCCATAGGGTGCTTCTACCACTTTAAATTTGCACTTTTGAATTTGGGAAATATAAGCCTTGAATGGCAATAATTTATGATATAGGAGGTCATTTTTGGACTTCAATATACCATTGGAAATATATTTATGAGAACAATCCAACTATGTTAGTTACAAGAGCATTTGAGCTAAGCTCCTATGGAAAAAATGCCTTCAAAGCCTTAGACTCCCAACCATCATATTCATCATATTATTTCTTCTCTAATAATCCTGCTACTATGATGATTCTCAATAAGAGATTGCAACAACCATGGAACTCACCTTGAGCTTGACAAATTATGCACACCAATGTGGGCATGGTTGACATCAATGCCAGCATATTGAATGCCACCAGCCATTCAGACAAAGCCAACTTCCCAACAAGAGCCTAATTTCTGTGTCCTCTGTTGTTCCTTTTTTGTTCTTTATATTTGTTTGATGAAAATATCTAAATAAATAACATAAGAATAAGAAATAATTTCATAAACAAGTATTAAGGTAAAGGAAAATAATAATTAATAATACTTAGCTGCACATTTTCTAACATGGTATCAGAGCTAAGGTGAAGAAGGAAGGAAGTTGGAAGGACACTAGAAGGAAAAAGGAAACTATAAAAGAAATCCTGAAGAATAAGAATTCAAGAAGCATTATATCTTGAAGGGGTATAGTAGACCTATTTAGAAGAAGCATCAAAGGATCTTATCATTCATCACTCGTGGAAGCTATTGTTGGAGTAATCCTAGGGGACATCTCCAAGGAAGTCTCTTCAAATATCTTGAAGGCATCAAGAAGGGTACAAACATCATGAAGGATAATATTGATTATCAAGTAAGTATTATATTATCAAATCATGTTTGAATCTGTAGGTCATATGGGTTCTTTCTACAAGGAGAGAAATAAGCTCATTGGAGCTTCAAATGAGTATGTTATTAGGGAAATTACTGTACTAGAGAAAGATAAGATTCAAGAACTAGAAAAGTACAAGAAAGGGGAAGTCAGGTCACAAAGGATCATAGTGGAATCCATTAAAGATTCTCTTGTTCCATTCATTGCAAATTTGAATATTTCCAAGGCTATGTATGATAAGCTAGTGAATTTATACTCTGTAAGTACATCAAGACAAAATATGTCTTTGCAAAATAAGTTATATATAATGAAGAAATCAAAGGATGAGGATATGGAATCCTTTCTCATGAAAGTATCTTAACTACGATATGATATACAAGGAGTTGGGGAAACAATTTCTCATTCAGAAGTAACCATTTGTGTACTAAATTAATTTCCACTAGAATGGAGTAGCTTTGCAAGCATCTCCTCCAAGAAAGATTCAACTCCTTTTGATGAGTTGCGGGCTCAATGCATTATGGAAGAATCAAGGATCAAGGTCAAGGATGAAATTGGATTAGATGAGTAGTCTCAAGCATTTCTAGCCCATTTTAAGAAGCTAAATAAGTGAAAGTTTGGAAAGTCCAAGAAGAAATACATGTGCAAGGTTCAATGATTTAAATGTAATTAGTTTGGACCCTTTAGGAGGAACTATACTAGACAAAAAAACAACAAGAGAAAGGAAATAAGTGAAGCTCATATAACCGAGGCAGTGGGATAACCCGAGAAGAAGCAAAAGAAGGAATAAATGAAGGATATTTACTATTAGAAAAGGCATCTTGGTTGGTTGGTAAAATTGACTTGCATTATTTAGAAAAGTTTTTGATTTTGCATAACATCATAAAGAGAAGAATGTAATAGTTTCATAAATAAAGTCTACTTGGTTAAGTTTCTTTGTAGAAGTCATCTAGTATTTAAGGAATAGATAGATGGACCATTTTACATTTATGTCATCCAGGAATGATCTAAAATTATGTTAGAGGTAGTCATCGTGCTTAGATGAATAATTACGATCCTATAAGAACCATCATCATGAAAGGTTCTTGGGAGAAGCGCTATGACAAAGTTAGTATATATTCCATGTAATGTAGAAGTAATACTGGTAAAAGGATGAAGGAATGCAATGGGTCAAGATACAAACTCTTTATGATATATA
>APFE030412810.1:143584-158583 GCA_000404065.3 Pinus taeda
TGACCGATAGAGTAAATAATGGACTGAAACATATCAGACCCTTTTTCTAAGCCTATCCCCACTGCTTTTCCTCAGACTTACATATACGCGACTTTTCAGTGTATAACTCGCGTATATACACGACTTCTCTTTATGAAACTTGCGTATGAGATTCAAGACACTGAAGTTGTACACTTTCAGCTCCCCCTGAGTTAGTTATGTCTGTGTTGTGCTGCATCTGAGTACTTTGTGCGGTGCTACATCTTTCTTACTGAACTTCCTTCTTCTTCCATATCTTCAAGTGTGATGATGATTTCTCCTTTTGGTGTGATATCCGTACTTTGTTCCTGCAATCCTTTGCTATATGTCCAAGTTTGTTACATGCATAACATCTTACATGTTTCATATTCCTCCTGTAGCAATCAGCAGCCTTGTGACCAAACATATTGCAAGAAAAAAAATATCCATTAAATTACCTAGAATGTGATGATCTTTCTGTGCGATGATATTGAACCATTCTTCTTCTGCATCTAGCTGCAACATGTCCAAGATTATGACATTCATAACATTCAATATTATTCATCAGAGTAAATGGCTGACTATTACTTCCATAGTTAGGAGTAAAATATTTTCTTTGAATAATCTCTTTTCTTGATTGTTGCTGGGGTTGATCTCTCATTTTCTTGTTGATCATTTTAGATTGCTCTTTAGAGTTCCTTGATTCTCCTTGTGAACTAGATTCACCTTCAATAGATTCATGAAAACCAAGACCAATTCTGATAGCAGGAGATCTTTGACTACTAAGAATGTCATCCAAGATTTTAGTACTATATTGAAATCGTAAGAGCTTATCCTTTTCTTCTAATTTATCCTTTAGAATATTTACCTCAACTTGATGTTGCTCTTCCTTTTCAAGATACTGCGTCTTCACGTTTTCTTCAGCATTTCTTTCTTCTTCCAACTGATGTCTTAGATTGAGAATCTCCTTTTCTTGTTCCTCATTCAACACTTGCAGCATTTGATGAACTCTAGAGGCACATTCTAGCTGTGCTTTTAAACTGATAACTTCGTTTTCTTGCTTTTCAATAGCTTGGAGTAGATCTTTATTCTGCTTCTTTGCTTCTTCAAGTTCTTCCTTTAGTCAGAGGGTCGTAGCTTCAAGACTTTTATAATCAATGGATCTATCTCTGAGTTTCTTGATTGTTTTGTTTTTTTCATTGACTTCATTTCTTAGAGATGTTACTTCATAATGTAACTTTTGATATTTGTCCTTGAATAACATCCTTACCTTGCTTTCTTCCTCTTGTTGAGCCTTTAGTTTGGTAGAAACTTCTTTGATGGCACCATCCTTTATGTTCAATAGATCTTCTTGATCTCTAATTTTGTCTGTCATCCTTTTAATTTCTGCCTCTATTTGATATCCTTCTTGTTCACCCATAAAAGCAACTTCAGTTGTTTCACTATCACATACATCCTCTCTACGTGGATAGACAGATGAAACATCAGAGGATAACAGATTCATACCTGATAGTTCATCTTCATTCTGAAATGATTATGAATCTGATTCTAAAAAGCTTCTTACATCTAATCCCTAATCGATTCTCCCACTGTCATAGTTCTTCTGAGATGTCTTCTTCTTCTTTGGTGCTTTCTTCTTAAGCTTCTTTCCCATTGTTCCACGGATCTCCTTCAAGCGATCAAGCTTCTACCAAAGGACCTGCTCTGATACCAATTGTTGGAAATAACACTGAGACAGGGGGTGAATCAGTATTATCAAATCAGTAAAACTTTTTCATTTCCATGCTTAGATACATATACGCTACTTCAGTTAAGGATATCAGGGTATATATGCGATCGTGTTAAAAGCAACTAGCGTACATCCAATAACCTTTATGATTTAGTTAGTTCATCTTCAGTGAATGCATCAGAACATTATTAACCATATGAACAGTAAACAGAACAAATCATCACACATAAAGAGCACACATGAACACCATGATATAAGGTGGAAACCCAATGTGGGTGAAAACCACCTGCTGCAAGTCGTCTCAATCTTCTTTAATAAGAGATTCTTTTTACAATAGTTCTGTATTGGTGCAGACTTATACCAGTACACATGCTTCTACCTACAAAAGGCTACAACCTTCTCTCATTCTCTAGACTCTCCTGGAACGGAGCTACAACCCCCCTAGTTCTTGTACTAGCTGATGTACTAGTACGTAGGTGCCGACCTACTGAAGGCTACAACCTTCTCTTTCTTCCAGGGACCACGTTTCATACATTTTCAGACTAGATACTCCTGAAGCACAACACATAATCTGAAAGGCCATGTTTCATCCAATTTTCATACTGGACCCATCAATATCATTGAAGCACACAAACACTAGCATCATCCATCTCTGAAACACCCAATAATGAAACACTGAAACTTCACCAGAACACAGAGCAAAACACTAAACTCTACAACAATATTTAAAACCAACTGTATCATAAAAAATCATAGCTCAAATGGTATACACAACTTCGATGAACCAAACCCGCGTACATACGCTCTTTTACCAAAGCCAACCCGCATACAGATCTATAAATAATCAATCATGACTTGCAACTATTTCAAACTTAAGTTATACCTAGTTCAGAACATTACATGCGTCAGTATATAGATCTATAATAAGCATAATCAACTATAAAGAGATAGTTCATTTCAAACCATTTGATCCCGATTTATCCTTAGATCTTGTTCTGCATCAACTTGTGAGATCCCTCCTTAGCTTATATCAAGCAACCCATAACCTGCATACTGGATCTCATCCTTCATCAAATATTCAAGACTTTCTCAATACCCTTGCCTAATGATCTTCTTCTCTTTTATAGTCTTAGGCCTTACTCAATACCATGGTCCAAAACCATAACAAACCAATACCATGAACCCAATACTAGGGATCAACACATCTGACGAGATACTATGCTCCAAAATCATAGGTTCAAATACCAAGGACTAACTATCATGGACCAAAAGTAAGTTTTCCAACATATACGCGCTTCTCCTTGCATGAAAGTGCGTGTATACGCATACACACATTTTTAACGACTAACCCGCGTGTATACGCGGCTTGGTTACGATGAACCTGCGTATATATAATTTCTCTTCATTCTTGTAGACTAATCATCAATTCCTTGCTTCTGACCTCCTGCACTATGATTTGTCATCTGTGCGATTTGCCATCAAGGCCAATACTTGTCTCATAATGCCAACAATATATATATGATGGAATAAGAAACATAGGAATGTGTTATCACTGTCAAAAAAAAAAAAAAAAGGTTTTGGACAACTAGTTTGGTTCCAAAGTTTTATGATTAGTTTTGATCAAAGTCATTTTTATTATTTTGTTTGAGTCTAGAACATAGAGTGGAGTCTTGTTCCCATTATCAAATAGGGTCAACAATCTTGTTTTACCTATCATTAATCCCACATTAATTCGAAGGTGTCATGTGTCAAGGCTTTTTCAAAATTGACATCCGCTACGAAATCACCTAGGAGTTTTCGTAGCGCAAAACATAGAAAATACACTGTGTGCACTACGAAATCAAGGATTTGTAGTTAGGATATTTCGTAGCACAAAACCTAGAATTTGCACTGGCTGCGCTACGAAATCGGGGATTTGTGTCAGATCTTGTCTATCTTTCTAATCCATTAAAATCCGTTAATGTTTCATCACCATGTGTTAGTCCATAAACCTTGCTTATCACATGCAACCATTCATTCTGATCATTAGATTCATTAGGGGTCTTATACGCACTCTTTTCAATTTTTAGAAAAGGGTAAGGTAAGGTGAGTTGGTCTTAGTCTTTTCCATGCTCTTTCATGCATAAGAAGACAATTGGCAAGCTCAAGGACGACATTCACCAGAATTATCGAGGTAGTTCTCCATTTCAAGCTCAAGTAAGGTAGTTTACAAACTAAGACAATACGGGTTCTTTCAAGTCTCCTTGTAGGTGTCTCATAGAAATGTCTGAAGAAAGGAAGAATCATAGATCAGGGCGGTGTCTTAGAGCTGAGCCTGAAGGCTTAGATGTTCTCACGAGGAATAGAGAGGTTGAACATGCATTCAAATAGGTGGGCTATTGGAGATTCTGTGAAAAAATTCAGGGTGGTCACATTCAAGTAACCAAGGACTTTGCCTTCAATTTCATCGGTTTGAATTCAAGGGTTGGAGTGCTAGAAATACCAATTTCTCCTGAGGTTATATCTATAGTCACAGAGATTCCTAGAGGCCAGGAGAGATGGTTTAAGAACTTCAAATTTGAAATGGCACCCTGCCAGGAATTTTTGAAGCCAGAATTCGTAGGCTCAAACATAACTAAATCAGTGCCTAGAAGCTATGTAAAAGATTCATATGCCAAATTTCTTTCATGCATCCAAAGATATTTTACCTGTGAAGGGAGATACCATAAGGTGTACTCTTACCATTTTATGCTTCTGTTACATTTCAATGGAAACATATCTCTAGACTTACCTTTTTATCTATTTCGTAGTTTAGGAAAAATGTCTGATAAGGTTCAATTGAAGAAAGAATCTTGTGAAACCTCGTTGTTCCATCATGGTTTGATCAAGTTAATTGTTTTACATGAGCTTTAAAAGATATGAAGAGAATGGTCTGCTTTCTTGTTTATGACAGGCTTTAGAACTGAAACAGGACTTAGCCCTAAGGCTAAGGAAATATCTTCACCAACAATAAGGCATTAGGAGGAAGCAAGATCAAGTAGGTTTGTGAAATTGAAAGCCAGAAAGTAGGTGAAGGAGCCTATGACACCACTAATGGTTCAAGATACCCCTCAACAATCACAGAAGAAGAAAGTTCAAATCAAGGAAGTGATACAAGAGCAGTCTGCTGATAAAATTGTCCAAAGAAGAGTAACCAGAGGTCAATTAGCCAAGAAAAAGGGGAAAACAGTGATTGCTGATGAAAGTCCAGTGTCAAATGGAAGTTTGAATGATCTACTACAGGCTATCAACATAGAAGAGACCCCTCTGGTCCAAGCAGATTTACTTGAAGAAGATAAGAACAAAAAAAAGAGTTAAATCTCCTAAAAAGCTTCAATTTGATGACCAGGTCTCAGAGTATGTCTTCAAGCTAAGAAGATCTATGAGTAGACATTTAAGAAGGTTACAAGAGGCAGAGCCAGAAGCAAGTGAGACAGGGGAGGTAGCAGAATTCCTTGAAGATCCTGTGGTTCCATCAATACAATCATCGCTAGTGCACAAAGATGACAGAGGCAAAGGCAGTTATCACTCAAGAAGAAGAATGTAGTTTTGAGGAGGTAAAAAAGAAATTGGTGTCTGCCAATATTGAGATTGCCCAACTCAAGAAAAGGGCAAGAAGACATGCAGTTGAAAGGGAGAATTTCAAAAGAGTAAAATCCAGTTGGGAAGATGGAAAAGTTCCAAGATATGAAATAGTGAGCAGTCATGCTCAATATTTCACTTGAACCGTCCCAGCAATAAAAGAGGCAAGATATGTCAAAAGTATCAATGGAAAATTAAGAACTAAAATCCAAATGATGAAAAGACATATTGAAGATTTGAAGATTCAACTAAATGAACCAGAAGAATAGCCTCAACATAAATGAACTTGACAGTAAGTGAAGAAATTTTTCCACAATTTTGATGCGAAACTTACTTTTTGAAGATTGAAGATTACTTTTAGATGGACAATGTCAGTTTTGTTTGGCTCATTAGCATATGGAGAAGCCATTAAAAATACCAAGAATGACAAAAACTGTGTTTTTGACTCACATAGCAGTTTTGTAGCACACTACGAAACTGCTAAAGGTGATATATAATGCACAACAGTTTTGTAGCATGCTACAAAACTGCTGAAACTGCCAGTTTTGTTTTGTGGATCAATCTTGAAATGAAAGGGGGACCATTATGAAAGTATGTTGCTGCAAAGACACAAAAAGGCCACTGTAGAAGTTTTGAACTTTAAGCAAAGGCAAATTCAAGAGATGAGAAAAATGTAGGTTTTAACCCTATACAGAAATTACCTGCATACGGATACTGAAACAAAGAAAATAAACAATGCAAGGGCATAACACATAAAACACATATGCATAGAGATTTTCCCCTGGATCCCAAAACCAGGACAACCAGCTTGATTTTTCATTATGTTCCTTTCAATGTTACAATACATATTTATACATGCTGAAGCATCCAATACCATGGACCAAAAACCATCGCGTCCAAAACCATGGGCCGAAAACCATAGGTAGGTTTTCCCAACCTAATATAGGGTCCAAAAAAAATTTCCCGGGGCGCTGCCCCGGACCCCGTAGAGGGGGACTACCCACCCCCCTCAAACCCCCCCGTTGCGCAATTGGCGCAACGAAGGGGGGCTCCACCCCCCCTCTAACCCCCCAGTTCACTACATAGGTTAGTCATGGAAAGAATATAACACAACCCAACAAACACATATAAAAAATCCAAACCTTGCGCTATGAAAATAACAGTCATTTCATAGCTCAGACAGTTTGTCAAGCTTCAGGCAGCATTCAAGAGGTTTTTGTCTTAACGTGAATCTATGAGAAGGATTTGAGGATTACTTCAATGCATCACATGTGGTTAAAGGAGACAATAGAGTTAGCAGACTTCGAAGAACCTTCTTGGAGACCAAAGTAGAAATACAGGGGAAGTTTCCTGATATCTAGGAATAGTCAAAGGAAAAGCAATCAAAGGCCAACATGGAGTTTAAAGTCATCACTCAAGCCAAAAGTTGGTTTGAAATAGTTACTCAAGGTCTTCCTGATCAACAACCTATCAGGGTTAGGTTTTGTGATAATCGAATGTACCTTAAAAGTGACTCTTGGATAAGATTCATGAGAATAGAATCTTGTGAAATGCATTGTATGGTTGTATGATTTGACTTACTCTAGGATTAAGTACTTCTCTAGAATATAAAAAATAATGATTAACATATAATATAATCTCCAGAAGAAAAAGTTGTAAGTTGGTAATCAAGTTCGATCCTTGGGCACTCTGATGCAAGAGGGAAGATTCAAGTGGAGATGGACCATAAGGATGTTGATGGAATGAGAAGGTCATCGTGATGAGGTAAATCTAAATTTAATTATTGTTGGTTATCTTATTAACATATTAGTTTGCTACCTAGAAGAATTTTGTAGGAATCCATGATGATAGTTGAGGCAAGTTCAACAATGTGAATGAAAACGTATGAATAATGTTGAGTGAAGCTTAATTTATGGTACCTGGAAACTATGAAGTCAAGATGTGTTCATCTTGGGATTAAAAGGTAGAAGTGGAGAAGATAACCCAAAGGTCAAATTAGATCACTTTGATGAGGAAACCATGATTATTCTAAATATTGGGAAGGCTCAATGCAATGCCTTCATATCATAGATAAAAGTGATGAGAAATAAAGATGACCTAGATCCTGTCACAAGACTGAAGAGTGGAGATGGATCCATAATACCTCAAAAGAAAGAAAGAGATGCAGAAGAAACGAGGGAGCCATGTAGCTATGAAGATAAATCAGTTGGTACTCTTATGGAGACAAGATGTAAGGCCTGTGATGTCGAATTCCCAAAAGGAAAGGAAGTCTGGAGTCTCTTCTAGATTTGAAAGGGAGCAAAGGAGTCTCCTTAATAAGGAGAAAGGTTCTATTCTAAATATTAAAGGAGAATACGAATATCATCTCTAGTTGAGAGGGAGTGATGTTGGACATTATATGTGCATTCTCTTCTTCACATGAAGAAGAGATAATAGCAGAGGTTTGGATAAGCATCTGTGGTTTCCTTCAGAATAAAGAATCCAAGAAAGGAAAGGCATTGACCCTCTTTGAGAATGGGATAAACATTCAAGAGGAGAGTGGTAGAAGAGGACCAATATTCTTTGAGGATTTAAGTATAGAGATCTAAGATAAGAACAATTTTAAAAGGACATGCCTTCTGGACATCTAGATGGTGTATGTGCCTTGTAGAGGTTGTGCAATATAACATGTAAAGCCTCTCAACATAATTCTCTTGATTAAAGTAGAGCCTGTCTAGTTAGGCCTTAGAGAAAGTGTTGGTCTTAATGATGATGCTTACAATATGTCTTATCAATCTAACTCTTCTTATGAGAACTCTCCAATTTGAGAATGATGTTGTATTGGTTGTACAATTATGAATACCTCCCTAGTTAAGAGGGAGTGTTGAAAATGTAACTAGTTTCGCTCTTCATAATTGTTGTACTCATTTCAATATGTATCCTATGTAAGATTAAAAAAAGAAAAGAAAAGTTATTAGTATTAAGGCATGGGTTTCATGCTCATTATTGATGGTCTTTGTTATCACCAAAAAATGATCACCTAGCCATTTCTAACTAGGTGGATCGAAATACACCATGTAGGATTAATTTTACAATAGTAAAATAACTTTCACTGTAGAAAATAATTTAGTAAATCACTTTTATTAAATTATTTTCTGATTTAAATAAAAAAAATCCATGAGAATATTTAGATAAATCATTATTTTTTTACTTTTCTCTGGGAATAATTATTAAATCATTATTTAAATAATTATTCCTTGTCATATTTGGCTAAATCCCTTAGTACTAATTAGATAATCACTATGTATTAGTATTCCTTATTTCTATTACTGGAATAATTATTAAATCACTATTTAATAATTATTTCAATTTCACACCATTCTTAATTCTCGTGAAATAATTAATAAATCATTGTATTTGTTAATTATTTCTAAATAAAGACATGTAACCATTTTAAATGTATTTTCCCTCTCCAATAAATATAATAAAGAATTCCAAGCAGTTAGATCTTGATTTGTTTAATATTATTTTATTATTATCCATTTTCAAGATTAACTCAATACTTTGTTATAAATAGGAGAGTTTTTCGTTCATTCTTCACCATGATCAAAATCATTGTCACCATTATTGTCTTTTTTCTTTCAAGCTCACATTCGAGTTCTCCACATGTTGTCTAGGCTTTTCACATATTGAGAGAGAAGATCACTTTCTTAAGCATCAAGGACATCAAAGGACCCATCCCACGAAGGGGGACTTATAGACTCTTTTGTAAATCTCCTTCACCAAGTGATTTTAATACAGAATTTATTCAATTAAAGTATTTCCATTTGGGCTATTGCATTGATATTTTTACTGTTGCTTTCTATTCTAGATCATCTATACTTGCAGGTTTTCCATTTTTATTGCAGATCTGGATCACAAGTAGTCATCAGCTTGTTGTTAGGGTCACTTGTCACCTAGTGAGTTAAGTGAAGTGTTTTTGGTACACCTTGTAAGAAATTTCACACTAAAAAATGGTGACTCCACTTGGTCTTTAGTTTCATTTGTCGTCAAAAAATGGCGACTCCACTATTGTAATAACAACATTCTTGGGTGATTGAAGTTTCAGAAAATTTTAGGGTTTTTTATAACTGTTTTTTAGCCTCTCAATTTTTATTTATAGTATCATTCCATTTTTTAGATTCTAGTAGTTTTTTTGTATTTTTATTTGTATTTTTATTTTTTATTTTTTATTTATTTATTTTTTAGAATTTCCAATAGCACTGTCTGCAGACTAGGTTGGGGTGATTCACCTCTATATTTAGTCTCCCCTAGTCCTGGATAAACTTAATTTATCTCTTTGAGTAAGGAAAAAGCCCCCTACGGTTTAGAGTACACCTCCACATTGTTAGGAAAATATTTGCTAAGTGAGGAGTCTAGGGTTTTCAACATTTTTAGCCATTGATTTTCAGAGTTTGATTCATTCCTTTTCAACACTTTTGGATATGATAATTTTACCTTTTCTCCATTTAGATTTTGGGTTTTCCTTCCCCCCTTAGGATCCCCTTGAGCATCTTAGGTTTTAGAGCTTCAATCCCATCCTTTGCAACATTTTTCACCTCTAATTTTTGTTGTTTGTCTACACCATTTACAATAGATTAATGCCTCTAGATATAAGTCCTTGAAATTACATCATTTAGGCCATTTTATGTTTCTTTGAGTAGCTTGTTTTCCCTCTCTTTCTTAGCTTCTTAGTAACCCTTATGAGTGGGGTTTTGTGTGCTTGTTTAGTTGTTTATTTTCTGCCATTTTTAGATTTATTTATAGTATTTCAACACTTTATTTTCAGCGACACATGGCATCATAAAGCATGCTCAATTAACTCATCCACTTGACACGTTATTTTCACACACTCACAACCTAAGCGAACGTGAGGTTGGGTAACACTGCCAAGCCAAGAGTTGAAAAACTACACCTTAATAAATCAACACACATAGATTAAACCCTCTTGGGAACCAGGGCCAAACAATATTTGTAATGTAGGTGTAGGATCGGTGGGATAGGATTCCAATAACACCCATCGATATTTTTAATTGGGACACAGAAGTTAACATATTATGGAGCTTAAAATCCTTCACCATCCCACGATCTAAAGCCAAAGTGCGTCAGAAACTCGATTCAAAGGGGGTTAGGCTAGGTCATTATGCGAGTGGTTCTCCTCGGAGCTACTCAACCTGTGGCAGGGAATCTCGTGCATTGGATGACTACCAAGAAGCTCAAGACTCGACCATCCCCGTGGGACGAAGGTAACTATAGTGACGAATATTAGGAAAACACCCTATAGGACTGGATATGGGAAGCAGTTGGTTCTTTACCCCACATTTCTTTGGACAACTCTACTTGCGGGGATCAAATTCTGTCAAGTAAGAAGTCTTTTGGAAGGCCATCTGAAACAATAGATCTAGGATTATTTGAGGATTTAGATCGCCTATAGGCTAGATGTCTTTTTCCTTGATAGGATGTGTTTTCTTGTATAAGAGTAACATCATTAAAATAATTAGTTTACACTTGGCACCATTGCACTAGGTGTTTTCTTGTTATTTGTTACTCTTTTATTATTGTCATCACCATTTAGTTCTTATATCATTATTGTCTTGAAATCATTGCACCCCTAGGAATTTTTCGCGTCGAATTCGAGGTATTCACCCTCAGTTCCCATTAGGATATATTACGCCTCCGCGTCAAGTTACAGTTCATCCTCCCAATCCTCCATCGAGTCATCATTCTGATTCTGATTCTACTTACTCATCAAGTTCCTCCTTTGATTATGCATCTTCACAACCTTGTATCGCCACCATGTCAAGCACCAACATGGTTGTAGGAAACAATGTTGGTAACCCAGGTACCAACTAGGGTAACCCCACTAGCAGAACCCCCACCGGTGTGGTCACTCTTACTCCCTTTCTTCCTTTTATGGTTGGTTTGAATCTACCTTATTTCATCCAGCTTATCATTGATCCTCTTCTCCATGATCCCACTTGGCCAACTATGCTTACTTAACTCCCTTCAGACATCCAAAAGTTTGAGGGTAATCCCGAAGAAGATCCAACTAATCATGTTCACTCATTCTATATGTGGTGTTCATCAAATTCCATTACTGAAGATGCCATCCATCTTCATTTGTTTAAATGCACACTCATTGAAGCTGCTTCTAAGTCATATGTCAATCAAACCAGAGCCACTCATTCCAATTTTGCTACTCTTGCCACAAATTTTATTTCATATTTCTAGTTACCTCTCCGTTATGACACCAATACCGAAATTTTGACTTCTTTCCATCAAACTTCTACCACCCACCTTTCTGACAATGTTCTTGAGTGATGAAGAAGGAGGAGCATCTATAGAGCTCCTGAATTGGAAGACCGAGTCCATATGGATTGGTTCCTTAGATTTTTGTTGGCTCCCATCACTAAAGTTGTTGCATCACACTTCCCCTACTCTGAGGAAGATGCACTCCAAGTATCCTTAAAATTTTATCTAATTTACACCCAGTTAGGTTATGTTTACATTGTCATCCCCGATTTGACACGACTTGGTGTTGTTAATGCATCAGGGGCATCTCATGCCATGAATGGCATAGTTGGAACCATTTCACAACCTCAACCATATTCTACACCTCAAATGAGTTATGGTCCACCTCAGGGAGCTACCAGTTTCAATTACATTTATCCCTCCCCCAATCCTCCACAAGGAAAACCTTATTCAGGTCCCAACACGCCATATGCATATCCCCATTAGCATCAACATATTCCAGGGCCAATTGTTGCACCACCTGTTTATCCCAATGTTTCCCCATCTCTTTATTATTAGTATGCACTGCCCAATGCTCCAGCCCCTACGACATCAACGTCCCAACCCCCCATGCCTGCTCCCCCTCTACCACACCAACCACCTACTCCACAAGGTCAAGGTGTATGCTAAGTAGAGTAGAACCAATCCCCCTAACCCAAAGAAAAGGAATAAGGGGAAGGGTAATCAGAAAAAATAGTCTCAAGGTAATCAAGGCATCTAGGGTCCTACACTTAATACCCCTCAGGGTCCTCAACCTAATACCACAACCCAACAACAGGGTAGTCAACCCAAGTAAAACAAGGGTCATTGTATGAACACTCCTTGTGACTGTTGCAGTGTATATGTCATTATACCCTTGAGTGTCCTCTTTTACCTCATATCAATCAGGTATGGGAAGCTCAAGTAGATTCTCGAGGATCACAACCCACTGCTACTCCTCCCCTCCTGCTTCATCTCAAACCACAGTTACCAATCCTTTCCCTCACCAAGGATGCATAGCTACCCAACCTAAAAAGGCCAGACAACTCAACCAGCTCCACCATCTAGTCACCATGATTATCATATTCTTATAATGAATTTTGATGAGGTTAATACTGAGAAAGTCACCCTTTAGGCTCGATCACACCAATACGACAAGCCATCTGCTAAGTCAATGACTGAGTCCAAACCCAAAGCTTTCACTGAGCCTCTATCATCACCTAATGGCACCTTACATATCCCTCAACCTAATGTCGAGGTTTTTCCCAAGATCCCCAAAGGTCTGGTATGTTGAAATGTTGCTTCTACCAAAGTTGCCTATACATATAACATAGTAGATGACTTGGCGCAGTCTCTTGCTGCCATGTCAATGTTGGAAGTCCTCCAAACATGCCCATCCCAACATAAATATATACTATCTGCTTTGGGTGTCATGGATCCCCAAGATGATTATATGATTATCTTTCATGTTGAACAGTCAGAAAATCCTCCCCTACCTTCATCCATTGCATTTCAAATATTAGTCTCCATTAGAAAAGCCACTGTTTAGTGGTGTATCTTTGATGAATGCATCTCCACATGTGTGATGGATACTAGTGTTTTGAAGAAACTTGGTTCCCCTGACCTATCCCTGCCCACCATCACTCTTTGTGCATGGGATGGTCATCCTTTATAGCCCCTTGGATTATATCGCAACTGCCAAGTCATAGTTTCCGGTAAGACTGTTTGTATTGACATTGAAGTAATTGATGCTCCGTTAGACTATAACATCTTTTTGGGTCGTAGTTATACTTATGCCATGTCAGCTATCACATCTGCGGTTCACCGTAAGATGTGCTTTCCCCACAATATAAAGATCATCATTGTTGATCAGTTCATGTATTATGACCCCAAAGCATAGACTTCACCTTAGTCCAACATTTTTTCCATGGCTGATAATACAACTATCTCGTCCTTCACCAATGTCTCTCTAGTAGTCTATAAATATTCCACTTTGCTTGGTGCTTACTATGGTCCACCACCTACCTCTTCTGAGCCTAGTTCATCCAGTGTTTACATGCTCCAAGCATCGTGGGCCACCCATAAATGGTCCAGTATCCCTTCACAATAGACAACACCACCACAACCTGTTGTTCCTAACTCAACCCAAACTTCTGGTACTACTCCTCAAATATCATTTGATTCTGTTGGTGTCTCTCCTAATCCATTTCCATCTGGAACCATTCCCCCAAGTCTTCACCATCTCAAATCCATTCCTCTAGGACATTATATTTCTAGTCAGATATCGTTCTTCTTTACACCTCCTGGAGTTTATTCTACACCTGTTATGGCTACGTTGAATTTACCCAACTTTACCTTGGGGATCCCAATTTGGTACATAGATCCTACCATAAACACTCCATCCAATCAACTTAAACCTTACACTGCTTTGATTGTGGCCCAACCTATTGTTCCTACCCCTGCCTTCACTTCAGTTCCACAGTAATATAAACAGGAGCCTACTCCTATTGTGAAAGCATCTGGAAAGGGGGGTAAACAACAAAAAAAGGGAACTAAACACAAGGCACCCCCAACAACTCTAGCTCCTCCTAAGATTCCAAAGCCTATTCCTCCTTTTGCTTTGTGTGATGCTTACAGTCATACGACCAATAATTGTCCTGAACTCCCTCATGTTAAGGATGTAATCGTTGATACCTTCCTTGATTCTAACATTCCTAATGTCCATGTCACCTTACCCAATTCAGCCAAGAATAACATATCATTAAGCACAAACACCCACGTGCTTTGTGTGATAATTATGGCCATTATTCTCATCACTGTCCCTGTCTTGAATATTTTCATGATACACTTCAAGTGCATCATGACTTAGAGGATGCTCGTACTGATTCCACCTCTCCTCTACCTGCGTATCCTAGTCCCACTCATACATCGGAACAAGAGGTGTCTAGAACACCCATTGTGATCCCTCCCCCTGATGTCAAGATGATGGATAATACTGCTACCATTCTCTACCTGTCATCATTCATGAGATCGATGCATTGGAACTCCCATGATGTCTCCTATTGTGATTCTGTTGAACCTTCTTCGACAAAAACTCCTGTCTCAACATCGATATATATTCCATGTACTTGTCATATGTCTTCCAACATTGAAGATGTGTATGTGAACCTTGTCTCTCATGAAGATGCTTCAGGTAGAGCTTCTCCATCATGTGTGTCACATGGAATGAGTCGATCTTGCAGACAAGATAGACCTTCCTAGAATCTAATGAAGACCTAATGACAAACAAACCAACCAGACACTATCCTTCTCTAAATGCGCTTCATAAATAATGGCAAACAAATGTGTTTAAGGCCTACCTCATGTCCAACGCAAGTTTGGAGAT
>APFE030412815.1:3229-114135 GCA_000404065.3 Pinus taeda
CTTGCCTCTTCGAGGGGACAACCTCCAATAGAGCAGAGCTCGATTACAAAATAAGACACGATGCTCCTCGCAGGGAGTCTCTATCCTTTATATATGACTCATACATGCAATACCACGGGCCAATACCGTTGTATTACTAATACCATCTATCTAATACTACGGCCCATTTGCAACTAACTGTGATTCCGTTATTAGGTTTAACCACTTACAATTATTAATATGGGCTTTATTGACTCTTGACTATGATGTGGTCCCATTACATAGATAAGGGGGTTAGGGTGGGACCCTAACAGTTTCAGGTCTAGGCAACATTCTACTATCTATTTTCCCATTTCCTAGTCTGATTTCATAAATATTTTGCTGCTTGTTGACACTGATGTTTGCGTGGAAAACATATTTTCCATTGCATAAGTAATCCAATGCTCAGTTCATGGAATTTAGGAATATTTCTCACTGAAAACTCATATTGATTATTTGCAAACTCATTTGCAAGGTGCTGCGGAGATTTTGCTTATTAATGGAATTAGGTCTTCCCTACTGCGTTAGACCTGCTCATCGCTTAGAAGTATTGTGGATTCATGAAGTCATATAGTATCACTTGATGCCATCACATAAATGAGTGAAATCATCACTGCTGAGGTAATCATGTCACTCTTCTTTATGGAATATCAATAATCTAATGGTATTGATGTCTACATTTTGTATGGCTTGATACCACCTACGATCTTCCTTTGTTGCTGACATATTTAGCCACCAAATTTGCTATTGTTGCTAAAACAATTGTTGTTGGATATGACATATGAAGGATAAGGTTATCAACAACTAAGAAATACATTATGCCACACAACATTATAATAAGAGGAATCAAGAGAGATTTAACACCTAATTGTAACAGATTAATGAACATGAATACACAACCTATGGCATAATAAACACAATTCCTTTATTTATTAGCTCCTCCTATAATATTTAATGAAACACATAGGTCCAAACCATGGTTTTCAGCCAATGATTAATGCCACAAGCATACTAAGGCTCCTCTGAGCACATTATCTCTTTGTCTTTGTTACATAGAGGCAGGCTTTTCCCCTTATACACAAAGATTACAATCATTATATACTAAATTTCTTGAAAAAAAAATACATCCCCCAAACGCCACCGCTGCCACATTTTTTGGGTGTTAGATACCCACTACACAGTGCATAGGAATCTTGCTTTATGGTCTTTCTATAATTTATCTTCTTGCCATTTGGTTCCAAAATCCTTTCCTAGCTCCTCATGATTAACATACCCAACAACTCCCATAAATGGGTAAATAATTTGGATGTGTGTCATGCTCTACTGCCCCTGCATCAAGCACAAATATATATAGACCCGTGTCTGATATGCACTTCCTAGTTTGTGAAGCTAGAAGTTGCGTATCTCCTATTTCTATATTTCAGAACTTAGTTATTTGTGTGGATTTGATGGATCCTTAAGCTTAGGAACCCCCAGGTCAATATCAAACCTGAATCTAGATGGGTTTGTGTGAACATCATATTCATGTAGTCAATGCATTGTATACATTTAATGTCCCATCGCTTGGACATACAAACATTGCAATGCCCACCCATGTGCAGGCTATTAGCATGGACCTCGACTCTTTCTCAGTACAATTAAGGTGGATGTGATCCAATTTCCATCTCTCTAAAAGTACACAATAAGCATTACTTCAAATAATATTTACCACTATCCCTAAAAGCACAAATTACTAGGGACACTGTGGCATAAACATATATGTAATTGGGTTGGAGCTTCAACAGAAAGGATCCAGCTCGATTTCACAACTCCAACAAAAGAAGATGTGGGAGGGTCGATTTCACAACTTCTGGAAGTTGAATTGCACTAGATGATTTAGATAGCTCACACGTATGTCCAAGAGATGGGAAAAAAATACTAGACAACGTCCCTTAATTCTATTTCATTCAACTAAATGTACAAGGTCCAGCAAACCTCCAATTGGAGAAAAGATTCAAAAAGCCTACCATTGGTCACAACTTGAGTAGAAGTGCCTTGGAACTTCGATGTATGTGGTGCTAAGTCTCATGAGCAGGGCAGTGTTGGTATGCAAGATTGGGTTTTCAGCCTTAGGATATTAGGCATTTCCAGAAGTCACAACTACTCTTCTAGAACCTCCAACAAACCCATCCTAAAGCTACGTGTTATTTTTAGTATTTCAGGTACTCCTCTATGTTGAGCACCTTGAAGTCCTTTATGATGTTCCCTAAAATTTGTGGGGTGTCTCTATATGTCCCTCACACGATCCCTACATTCTTGTATCCCCATGTCCTGGAAAGTTGGAAAAACATTGGAACAAGAATTCCTCCATCAAACAACCATAAGAGACCACCATGACGCATGTCCCTCACTCGTAAAGTGACATTTTTTTAATTGAATTCAATTCCTTGTTTTCTTAACTTCCTTGTTTTCTTCTTACCATGAACTCTAGGCATGTCTGGTATATCCCTCTCATAAGAATTTTTGTGATGATTTATACTCCAATTAGCCCATTGCGTTACAGTGATTGTTGTAAAGAATCAAGTGCTTGGAAAACATGGAACTTCAACTTGTAATATCAACTTCTTTTCATGTCTCTTACATGCACAAACTAACACAAGATAAACACAAGCAGATGCACAAACAAGAGAGAAGTGGTACTAAAATACACTTCAAAACATAACAGGAGGCTTATACGAGATGCCATGCAGTAAAATAAAACAATCTTTTTAAAAACATTGCATATGCTTCGCTCATTTACCAAATGCACTCCTCAATTTTATACAAACAAATTTTATACATAATATAATTACATGTGTAACTTCAATGATCACAGAACTGAGTCAATTACAGTTTACACCTAGAAAGATTGGCACGTATTGAGCTAAATCCCCCTTTCTCTACACATTTGATTCTATATTTTGATGTCTTAACGAAATCCAAAAAAATATTGCATCACATTTTACAGAGAACCAGCAGTTTTGCGTTTCTGAAATCAAGATCTCCATTGATAAAGTAGATCTAAAATGCCTTGTATGTTTATACATTAAGCTACGAATAGAGATATGAGACAAGCGAAATGCAAACTATAGAAGTGAAGCAGTACTTGTTGGTAGAATGCGCTGGGTGAAATTAAATAGAACGAGAAAAAGGAAACTCACTGGATTCCCAATTGCATACACTTTTTGGCCTACTAAAAGATCTGCGAAGATTCCAACTGGCATGGGTCTCAGTTTATCTTTTGGGGCATTCACCCATAGCACTGCTACATCTTTATCTTGATCATATCCAACTACCTTTGCCTCATATGTCCACTGATCACCAAGAATTACTTTATGGGAAAATTAAACTAAAGCCTGTCAATCATTGAATTCATGTTTCTTAGGAAATTAAGAGTAAAAGAAAAATCAAAAAGTACAATGTATATCCATGTGATATGTTACTACATTTAAAGGAATCTTTAGTTCTTTGATTAAATAAAGAAATATCTCTTTTAGATTTGAACTGGAAAAGGTGTATGACCTCAAACATAACAAGAAATGCCTCTTGTTGGTTGTTTCTTCTTTTTTTCATCATATGACTTAGCTCTCACTTTAGGGTCACCACTCTTTCAGCATGTTACCTCAAAGCCACTTCAATGTACCTCATCTTTTTTTGCTAATTGTGCTCCATCATATGAACAAATCTTGTGCCTATCTTGATGATATCAAGGTACAATGATCAAATGTGCTATCACAATGACTTGTATTATTATATCATGATCAACCAAAATTCTGACCATCGTATATGATGTATTGTATTAAGATAATGCTTAAATGATAAGCACAATATTTTTTCATCTAAGTGGTTTCCCTAAACCCTTCATGGTTTATCATGGTCAGTCCTCTTCATCCCCATTTCAAGATAGTCCCTGCTCCTATGGCTCTGTACATAGAGGTCTCAAAATGGATCTACAATAGCATATGACTTAGGAAACCCCTAGATTTTTTCACTCTTCCCTTATAAGATAAGATAATTTTATTAATGTCTATGTCCAAATAGAAGTAAAATTGAAACCAAGAGAGTAGGGAGAACATGGGCACCTAATTAGTAGAATTTTATAGGTGTCTTATGTATGACCAGCTCCAAATCAAATTAATGATATATTTCATAAAAGATTTACAATATACAACGAACTTATGGCATACAATAAGCAAATAATCAATATTTATTCCAAGATATTAATGACAACAATATAATCAAAATGGAAGACTGGAATCCCAAGATTTACATCAAAGTAAAATGAAGTTCCCCTTGTAGATAAATATGACATCCATGAATTTTCATTACATTACAAATGCAAAACAAAAGAAAAACTGATAATACATACCAGAACCAAATAATATGATCATCAACTTCAATGTATTCATGATACTTCATATGGTCTTTCCAATCCAGTAAACAAATATTGACCCTTCCCATACATCATTAGATCAAGATACTCAAGTTCTAAAGCTCGAAGAAATTGTAGTGTTGAATTCCCAAGGAAATTAAAAAACCCCTAGGAAAAATATTTAACTTGCTAGCAACTGGGGTCACCAAATGACATTGAATCAACAATTTAACATATCAATGCCAATTCATATTGTTTAGTATTTACAACCAAGTCCCGACCTCCTTGACAAAATTCCATGACCTTTTGGGAACCCATTTCTTCAACTTTTGTCCCAAACATGAGTCCTAGTAGATCCGAGTCTAGAATATTTGAATCCATTTCCAATATTTCCTTGCAAATTGAATATAATTATGGATCTACATCTTGTGTATCTTCCTAGGAGATATAGAGACCAACCAATTGTTTGAAGAAATTTTTGAGTTAGGACCATGTCAATTTGCACCCTATCTATCAATGCCAAACCAATAACATGACCACAAATTTGAAATAGAATAGATGACCTGGATTCACTTCAGATGTTGCAGCTGGAAGGAACAAAATGATCAGATATTTGAGTGACCAGATAGTTTCAAACCCGGGATGCGTTGAGAAGAGACGCCAATCTCTAGAGAAGGGCACATTTCTGAATAGTTTATTTGTATTTGACACACATCTTGGCACAGTAATTTTGGATCAAAGACAATACTTTGTCAAATCAATTGACAAATTGAAAACTTCTTCATTAATAAGGCAATATCAAAGTCTAGTAGAACATATTTATCCAACAACTTTATCAGACACAATATAATAAAGAAAAATAAATGATAATAGAGGATAGCTTGAACATATTTATCCAACAACTTTATCAGACACAATATAATAAAGAAAAAATAAATGATAATAGAGGATAGCTTGTTAAAGAACATGAATACTTTCAAAACTATTCCCCGGACTAAAATTTGCTAACGTCAATATTTACCTAATAATTGAGGACAACTTTTTGAAGGGCAACAATGCTTTCAAAACCACATCTTGGATGTGAATGCCTTCAAGGCTACACCTTTCACTAAATTTCACTAAGCTCAATATCTACCTAATGCTTTTACACACTGCATAAAATCGTTTGGGCACTTTACATCATATTTGAAAAATCTTATATAGCAATACATAGCAAAATTTAGTTGGGTGGATAAAAAACGAATAATAACTTTCCCACTCACGAGGGTTGGGGGAAAATCTTCAACGATCATTCGGGGAACCAAAAAAAGAGGGAATTTGCAGGATAAAAAAAAATCTCTGCATATTAATCAAAACGACTCCTGCAAAACCCCTGGACTAGTTACAAACTCTATGGGAATTCCTCCCTGTAAAACATTGGCTTCTACATAAGCAAGTGGCTCAAATGAATCCACAAGAAGTTGAGATTTATGAACAACAATTTCATGTTGTTCATCATGATATTCTTATGGTTCTGAAAGCATAGCCATTAATAGATGATTCTTAGACTTGAAATCAAGAAAGGAGTTATATTCAATTAACCAAAAACGGGCATCATGTAATGGTAAATGTTGAATAAGATTGTTTAAATCTAATCGGTATGAACTTACCATCGATAGAAAATATTCCATGTCATCTTTGGAAAGATTGGAAATGGCATGAAGGCCCTTCAAAATGAATAGGAATGGAGCCCGAGAAAAAGGGAAATCCTCACACGTGTTTCCTTGGATTTTGCTGCACCAAAGGTTGGGCTCACCCGAGGGATCATTGCAACAACCTCCACTGACAAAATCTCAATGAAAGGCACCCTAAACTTATCCCTCAGGCAAGGGCCGATCTACTTTCACTCTTCTGGGAAGAGGTTGGAAATAGATTCAACAAGCTTGAGGATTTTATCGGAGAGAGGAGGCCTCAACCCATATGGATCACAATGTGATGGAAATTTCAGTTTTTGGGATTTGGTTTCCATAGAAAAATTGGGTTATAAATGGAATGTACAAAAGTGATTTCTGGTATTTATCTGTGGTATTTATCCGTGACTTCATGTCTGGAAGCAAGAATGGGATAGTTTTTACAGTATAAAGCTAACCCTAATATGTACCAGAATAGTAGTCTCATGCATTTTAAGATGAACTAAAATCTTGGAATAAACTCACCAGGTTTTGAACATATCGAGAGGAGGACAGCTACTTCGGGAAGATAGATATTTCCAACCACAACGAGAATAGATGCCTCCACATTTTTGAACCTGCAACCACTAGACTTCATAAATCCCTGAACCTTAACAAATGTTCTTTGACTTAAACATATGCTCTTGCACCTAATGGCCTCCCATACTTGTCAAATTCCAATGTGATCCCTGCAAATAGTAAGATAATGTAGCACAAAGATTAAATCCTAAACATATAAGCTTGGCTGCAAAAAAAACCAATGGATTTTGAACCGAAGAGCTGAGGTGCCTGTACTCCTGTATGTGTGGAAGACTAAATGTGGGTAGAATTGCATTGAAATTAAAAGTGAAAGATACCTTGGCGCCATCATTGGACTGAAGATTCGATGGTGGCATTGGATATTGGGTTTGCTCATAATTCACAACTCTATCAGATGTCATTTTCCCGCTGTATGAAAAGTTTGTGGTTGGGAGGGGTAGTGTAAGGCAAAATTAAAGCTCAATTTTTAAAAAAGTGTTAAAATTTTGCAACCTGGAAAAAAATAAATACAATCATTTTTTTCCCCGTTGGAAAAAATCGTAATTTTCATTATATTTTGAAAAATTACGTATAAATGCTGATTGCATATGCATGATAAGTACTGTAAGCCTGTCAGGTAAAAAATAAAACAAAAAAGTATGAGTTCTCCACGCAGGGAGACTCTATCCTCAAAATATGTTTCTGTAATGTTTTTCAAAATTTACTCTACACAGAGAGTATGTACCTGTACATATAGCTGTTAATAATATAACGTCTCATAATATAAAGAAAAAAATAAAAATAAATAAATAGACAGACCCCTGTTGAGCCTATACTGCAAGGTCGATAAAAGGCGGATGATAAAATTGAAAGTGTTCTCCATTCTTTCGTTCCTGTATCAACCATTTGTTCCTGTATCAACCATGTATCACGGGGCCTGATTGCTGCTTTTTGGATAATTTGTCTGCCTCTTTGGATAATTTGTCGGCGAGTGTGTTCCTGAACCACTGTTTCTTTACTAAGAAAATTGACGGCATCTTCCATTGTCTTCAGTGTTAAGCATGGGCGTGAGGCAGCAAATCCAAATGCCACAACTGATTTTATGGCAGAAACAGCAGCTCATTGTTGCCAATGGAATTCCAAAAAGCTCAATTAAAGAACTGACATTCTTCGGAGAATCTGCATGTGCATCATAAACATATACACGCAACACCCTAGGGAAATAGACTACCACAGGAGGTGACAAAAGAACAGTCAATGCACGACCAGCGAGAACAAACAGAACTGAAAAATACCCAACAGATGCACCAACGAATGGCTGATTTGCTAGTAAACCGACAAAAAAAAGCAGCTAAAGCTAGCACAAATGCCGCCAAACAAACTAGAAACATTTGGATGCGTGTCAAAGTAGAAATTGTTTGAAACCCAATAGTGAATAACGCCAATAGCCACGACTACAGGTAGTAGAAATAATAGAAATGCAACCCCAACCATCCAAGGGTTAATTGTAGCTATCACAGCAGATATTGCACCAACAAGAAGAAAAATACCCAACAGATGCACCAACGAATGGCTGATTTGCTAGTAAACCGACAAAAAAAGCAGCTAAAGCTAGCACAAATGCCGCCAAACAAACTAGAAACATTTGGATACGTGTCAGGTAGAAATTGTTTGAAGCCCAATGGTGAATAACGCCAATAGCCAGGACTACAAGTAGTAGAAATAATAGAAATGCAACTCCAACCATCCAAGGGTTAATTGTAGCTATCACAGCAGATATTGCACCAACAAGAAGAAAAAGACCCATACCAACAAACAAATAAACCCCACGAGAAATCTCCCAATTGTCATCCTTCCACACATGCCACAGCTTAGTGAGAGTAGAGCAGGAATACACACCAATGGGAACAATGCAGCTAGAAAATCTACCTTTAATGGAACATGCCCCTCACGAGATTTTACAAATTCCAAGTAAGACGCTCCACAAAAGGTCACTAGAACAATTATGAAAATGCCCACACAAGTAACCGATTAAAGGAAAAATCGGTAAGTTGCAAACCAAGAAACAACAGGGAGAATGCCAGTGATGGTTAGAGCAAAAGCGGATGCAATAGCCCAACCCATGTAAAAAGATGACGTATATGGGGAAGTGAAACTCTCTTGGTCACCATTCCAACCACGGTAGCCCAGATCATCTAAAGGTTTAACAAATATTATAGTACCCAATGCTATAACAGAAAAGATATATATGGTTACAGATATCCCCATGGCAAGACCCTCTTTCAACATATGACAGCATCCGTGCATATTGCTTCTTTGATCTGGAGGAGGCATGCAAAAACGATATCCATTGTTTATCCAAATTGGAATTGCTACAGAAAGGCATGCCACCATAAGTGGCACTGTCAATGCCAAGCCAAGGAGAATAGAAGATTTACTTAAGAAAGAGAGAAGCAGGCCGACACAGGTGCTCATGAGCCATGCAATGAAGCAATACTTTCTAGGCTTAGGTGTCATTGCCATATCTTCTGCTTGAAGTGAACGAATGAAAGGCATAATTGAACAGAAAACTGGAGACAAAAGCAATGCTGAAAAGCCAAATTCAAACTGTTCGTCAGTTGCATTTATTCCTTTTAGGCGGACCATAGCAACAGTAATTGTTTCCAAAATAAAAGTAAAGCTGAAAAGGAGCCAAGCACGCTCTGGAGTGCCTGCCAACTGTTGCACTACAAAACGAATGGTTTGAATCCATTTTTCAAATCCTTGTCGCCTTAGCTCTTCTGACGATGAAAGTTGGTTCAAAACAGCATTTTCCATTGTATTTGAATCAACGTCTGCATCTTCTGTGTTATCTCTGTGGTCTCTATCTGCGTCTAGACTGCTTCTCTGCAGCAGTGCTAGAATCGCCGGGTCAAGGCCCTTCTCCTTGAGCATCACAGCAAAATTAGGATCAAGCCCTTTATCCTGCAAAAGACTGGTTAATTCCTGATCACCTTGTCTTGCTTTGAGCTTAAGCATTGAACTAATCCTTGGATCATTCAATCTTTCCTGGAAAACTCTTGCTAATGTAAAATCTAGGCTTTGCTGATTAACAGAAGTCCCCCCCTGATGTATTTGACTCAAGCCCGTGACTTTCTGTTCCACTACTTGATCCAACTGCTGGATGCTTGTTGCGTTCTAAGCAGTGTCTTTCTGGTTGCTGATCCACTGAAGTTATTCCATTATCCGATTCTGGGGCAGTGGAAGGACAAGAACTATTGTGTAATGCCAAGCTTGGCCTTCCACTATCCAAACTCTTGGCACTATTTACATCCTCTTGAGAATCTTCAGTACCAGCATGTGTCACACCATTCCAAGCTGCCCCACCATCACTTTGCCCTTGAACGTTACTGCTACAGATAGCCTCAATAGCAGTTCCAATTTGAGCAGCTTCAACACTACTGCTACGCTTTGCACTTGATTCGCAGCCTTCAGAGAATCTTGAAGAACTGCCAGGGCTTTTCCTCCTAAATCCCTCCCTCAGACGAATCACGGTGCTCTCCAATGCATCTCTCCTTGCAGCTGATGGACTCACAACAGATAAATGGCGAGTAACAGCTGCTCCTAACAACACTGAAGCCACCACTGTATAGCTAATGCAATGACCAAGATACCAATAATGTACTCCAAAGCATATTAAGAAAACTCTGTATATTCCAGCCGCAAACAAAGCAGCAATTCGACTTTTGAGAAGCTCAAAGCCAAATAAACGTGCTCCCACATTTGAATCCAGAACACAACAGTAATTGATGTTATTCCTCCGAACCAGCGTGCCTTCTGGGTAGTCAAACCATATAGAATGGAACATACAAGAAGTACAACCAGAGACCCAAAGTATAGAAAACCCAAGTGAGAAGTTCTGTTTGGCTTCCGTATTAAAGAATCATTAAGAATTGGAGGCTCTGGTAAACAGGCAACCGGACCAACTTCAATACCATCCGCATAAGCAAACTTATAGGACCTCCGGACATACTCATCTACATCTAGGCCTGCTCCATGAAAAACCTTTCTGCATATAAAATGCATGTTGATTGCTAGAGCTATTGCCGAAACACCAAAGAAAAACCCAGATGCTGAATATACATTCCTGCCTGCTGTTACATAAACAGCCGAAATTTCGTATGCACAAAGTAATGAAATGGCCAAAAGCAGAAGTATTGCAACAGCCCGTGAACTCTGCCACTGAGTTCTCCACCAAAGCATGATAGTATAAAATGCCAAAAGCAGAGCCGTGCCAGCCATGATAACTGCCAGCCCAATTATATCTCGATCTAAAATAACCATCAACCTAGTGCCCCAAGCAATTACCACAACTATTGGTGAAAGTATAACAGCCCAGCTATGAGTGATAAAAATCCCGAGACAGCACTCAACTGCGGACCTTGAAGGAATGATGGCCATTTCCTAGCAAAAACCCAGCTGTATATTCTCCAGGTTCGCCAATTGATAGCAAATAGTAAAGCAACGGAGAGGGCACTTAGCACTGGGAACAGCGTGCCGCAGACCACACATGCAATCACTAGTTTCAACTGATCGCATTCCATAATGCTACCCCCACCTTTTATACCACCACCTCCAACTTCAACTTGAGCTTCCCCACTTCCTTCTTCATTCACTGCAGCCTCATTTACCCCTTGCTCTACACAACGTTACCCTAAATCCTTTTCTCTAAACCTAACAAATGTAAAACCCCTCAAACAACCCTCTTTCTGCACATGAGCCGAGAGCAAATGTGCCACGCCCTTTCCTTTTCATGGCGATTTTTTTGTATAAACCCATATCAGAGGCGGCATGACAGACTGCTCGAAAACAGAAAGGAGCCGCCAGTAAGAATCCATTGTGCTCACAGGAACGAGAATGCAAAGGCGATGAACTAGGGTCCAGCCGTTGGACCCTACAGAATGAGGGTTTCACCATGGCCACTATTTGAGTGACTGGAGAAGGCAAATAGATGATGGATGCAAGAGTTAAATGCGAACACGTCCAAGGCAGCCTGATGGAGGTAAGCAATGCCTCACAGGCGATGACGACGTTACGGACTATATGCCAGAATTGAATTGGAGGTGATGAATGACCCAAATGACAGTGAAGAGGGGTCGGTAGGTAAACTTTGGCTCCGATACAATCATTTATTTTCACTTACATCTGATTTTAGTTGTATTTGAGAAAGTAATTTTAGTTGTATTTGAGAAAGTAATAGGCTTTTACATGTTTTTTTGGTTGCGATATTAGGTGGTATTTACCATAATGACAAAAATAAAAATATAATAATAATAATAAAAATAATCTAATTCTAAAGTTAAATTTTTATGTAATGATTTTGTTATTAAAGTTTATGGAGGTAAAATGTGAGATGTTGGAAGGAAACGAGTGTTGTTTATAACTTGGTTGTATTGAAAATATTTAGATGTTTTTGCATACGAGTGGGTGAAAATAAAATAGAGTATATAGTAAATGGGTTTAATAGTTAAAAACAAGTGTTAGTTTCTTAAAATTCATATGTGAAATTTGGAAGGAGTAGGATACGTATCTTTCTTTAAGTTAAATATATTCAAATTGTTGTGTGAATGGGGTTGTAAGACCCTATATTTTCATCTTGTGAAAATGAAATTATCTCCTAATCACTCCCATAGTTTAGGTTGTTATAAGAAAAGTATGTGATTTTCTAGGTGTGAACATTTCATTTTAAGCAGTGCGATAATGTGGCTTCAATAAGGAATTAATAGAGGGAATGGGCATGCACATTTAGGATGGTAGTGTTATGTTCTGCTTCAAGCATGAATGCACGTCTAAGAAGACTCTAACAAGGGTTGAAGAGCTTGGACAGTTCGAGATGTTGGAGGGTTGTAGTCTCAATTAGAGGTTTAGATAAATAATTTAAGCACCATGAGAAGTTGTGAAGCAAACTTAAGACATTTGACAAGCTACACGAAGGAAACTTGGTAGTGGTACAAAGTGAACATTCCTTGATCAAAGTTCATACCCTCTCCTTGGCACTACCACATTGCAAGGTGAAGAAGAAATATGAAATAGATGTGCAACCCACTAAATAAGTTGGCAAGGTTGTTGCAACATATTAGGTGGTCATGTCGTGTTGCAAAAGGAGGTGTTGGCCCACTCCCATTTTCTATAAATATTTGTCAACTTTTGAATTTAATATAACCCTACAAATTCTAATAAGCTCTATAATTCTAATCATCTTTTGATCCAATAAAGAAGTGTATAAGAAAGTATAACCTTTCATCCAATATATAACAACCTTTGAATCCCTTATCACTTGTAAGTTTAGATTGTTGAAGTGACACAATTAAAATGACTAACATAAACGGCTAATTCGCATTATTGTAGTTCTTGTTAAATAATCATATTTTTATTCCTAGAGTAAATTAACCATTCACGTTAGCCACTTTTAGTAGTATTACTTATTAGCTAATCATATGTTTTAGCTTGGGACTAAATTAGTCATTTATGTTAGTCGTTTTTAGTTGGGTCTCTTAATATTGCTAATTATTGGTAGTATTTCACTAGGAAAAGTTGTGGTGACTAACTTTTTTAGTCACCTAGTCACTAATTTCACCATTTTCTACTAGTACAAATTCTTTGCATGCATTAGATATTTTGGGTTGATTGGTCAATTAACTGGATGATCACTAAATTTGATTGAAGTCCCACTGCACAATTGACCTTCCACTAGTTCCTCCAATAGTTAGAACTAGTTTAACTAAAAACAACTTGAAATCACTGACCATGATTACTATAAACTAGAAATTACACATGCTTAACTAAACTCTAACTCTTCTAACTCGATTTTACTGAGCTAACTGAGTGATAAGAGCCATGTCACCTCATTTAACTACATTCAAGTTGTCTGCTGATGTGGAAATTCATTTTTTCTCAATTTAATCAAGACAAAATCAAATTGAGAATTTCTTGTTGCATTTTTCAACACTCCTCTCAGCAAGAAAGGGATTATCAACCACCCCTATCCTGCACCTGTGGAACTCAAACTTCCCTCTTGACAAAGCCTTTGTCAAAATGTCAACATCTTATTCCTATGTTGGAATGTACTGTAGCAACATTATTTGCCTATGCACACAGTCCTATAAATGATGATACCAAATATCTATATGTTTCGATCGATCATGAAATACAGGGTTCTCATAGAGATTTATGAAACTTTTATTATCACAGTAGATCATAGTTGGATCCATCATCTACCAACAGTCCCACAAGTATCTTTCTCATCCAAATCGCCTCACATGTTGCTTGACTTGCAGCCATGTATTATGCTTCTATCGAGATGAGCACCATAGATCTTTACTTCCTGCTATACCAGGAAACCACTATAGACCTAACACTGAAAATTCCACTTGATTTACTCTTTCAGTCTGATGGGATCCCCTCCCAATCTACATCTGTGAAGCCATACAACTTCACTCCCTCTTTTCGTTTGTACCATAGTCCAAACTAGGTAGTGCCTCTGAGGTATTGTTAAACATGCTTAGTTGCCTTCCAAAATAATTTGATTGGCCTAACCATAACTTGGCTCAGCTAGTTAACTGCATAGCACATATCTATTCGTGTGTTCACAAGATACATCAGTGAACCCACTAGTTGTTGATAAATGGCAGCATCCACTTCTTTACTTGAAGTGACAACCTCTTTCCTCTCATTGGTCACTAGAGGTGTCTCCATGGGTTTGCAACTCTCCATGCGAAATCTATGTAGTATCTCATTTGAATACTTTCCATGAGACAACAATAGTTCCCCATCACCTTGCCATACTTCCAACCTGAGGAAGTAGTGCATGAGACCCATGTCCTTCATGTCAAATTCCCTTGCAAGGTCCTCCTTGCAAGATTTGATCAGCTTCTCATCAACTGTTAAAATTAAATCATCAAAATATAAGACAATGACAAGCAATTTACCTTCTACCAATATATGATAGAGGTTTTCATCTGCTTCACTTTTGGTTAAGCACAAACTAGTGAGATAATTGTCAATCTTGGTGTACCAAGCACATGGTGCTTGCTTTAGAGCGTACAATTCTTGTTTGAGTCTGCACACATGAGACTCTTGATAAAATGTCTAAAAACCTTCTGGTTACTCAATGTACACCTCCTCCTCAATAACCCCATTGAGAAATGTTGTTTTTACTTCCATTTGGTGGATCTGCCACCCTATCTGCGAAGTTAGTGCAAGAATTGATCTAATGGATGCATGCCTTGCTATAGGGCCAAAATTCTCCTCATTGTCAATTCCCTCAACTTGAGAGTACCCCTTGGCCACAAATCTAGCCTTATACATCTCTATGATTTTTCTTGTTGCCTGCTTAACATTGAAGATCCATTTTGAACCCACAATTGATTTATCTGACGGTCTTGGGACCACTTCCCAAACACTATTCCTTCCAATGGATTCATATTCCTCCACCATTGCATTAACCCATACAAGTTTATCTATTTCTTCCTCAAAATAGGATGGCTCAGTCTCTACAAGCTTAGTCATTAGATCCATGTAGCCAATGTACCAATCAGGTGACCTCCTTTACTTGCACAAATTTGAAGGAGCTCCCACATTCTTCCTTGCACCTTGCACAAGTCTATCGACTTCCTTGTTTCATTTTCTGCATTCTCTGGATGGTTCTACTTGAGTGGATGTCTCCACTCTATGCTCCTCAATTTGTGGATGCTCCACAACTTCCTGAGGCTCCTCCTTTGGAGGTAAAATCTCCTCTTCTCATGGGATCTGAAGCTCCCTCTAAAAAGAGCACCACATCACTTTCTCCTCATTAAATTTTACATCCCTTTGCACAACTGTCATTCTTAGGGATGAAAAGTACACATGGTAGTTGTGACGAGTTTTTGTGTAACCCAAAAATACCCCCAATTCTATTGTCAGCTCAAGTTTCTTCCTTGATTCTTTGGAGACATGGCATTAGACAGAGGCTCCAAAAATCCTAAAGTGCGACACATCCAAATTTTCCCTCGAGAAATCCTCCTCTGGTATAATCATGCCCAAAATCCGATGAGGACTCCGGTTCTGCAAGTAGACTACTATGTTGCATGCCTCTACCCACAAATGCAATGGTAGGCCTAGGTCATGCAACATAGCCCTCGCAGCTCCCACAATGCTACGATTCTTTCTCTTAGCCACCCCATTCTGCTATGGGTTGTGGGGTGTTGTTATCTCTCATTGAATGCATTATTTCGTACAAAAATTCTTGAATTCATTCGACATGTACTCACCTCTATTATCTCTAATAAGAGCCTTCACCTTCTTGTCAATTTATTTCTCAACCAGTGCCTTGAATTCTACAAACTTGGAGAATGTCTCATCTTTCTTCCACATGAATAAGATCGAACACTTCCTTGAGAAGCAATCAATAAAAATGATAGAATATTTGATTCTAGCAGTGGAGGCTATCGAGAAAGGTCCATAAACATTAGAGTGGATCCTTTCTAAGACCGCATGTGCTTTGTTGTCCTGATCATAGAATGTATATTTTGTATACTTCCCCAATGTACATCCTCTGCAAACATCCTACTTCTCAAGTGCTCCTTAAGGGAGGCCAATGGTTATTTGTTGCATAATCTTCGAGGCACCATGTTACAAATGGCCAAGTATTCTATGCCAAAGTTCACCGACATTCTGACCCTGCACTTTCTCTACCTTACTGCTTAATGCTGCACAATCTTCCACATCTATCTTTTACAGTTCCTTCACATGAACCCCAATCTGCTTCACCTGTTCTGTGGCTATGTGTCTCAGGAATTTCTTTCCTTTGTTGAAGATCACATCATAGCCACAGTCTTCCAAAATTGCAACAGAGTTGGGGATTTTATTTACGCCCGGAACAAACATGACATCCTTGAGTCTAAGAGGATCCCGACTCCCTTTGAAAGGTGATTATACCAACCCCGGTCACATTGTACCTTCCATCGCCCCCCAACTCGATGTCCATGTGCAAATATTTCTCCTCCAGGTCACTAAAAAACTCTCGACACACTGCCATGTGAAGTGATGCACGTGAGTTCAAGTACCACATGCTCCTCATCACTGTGTTGGACATATGTGCGATAAGGGTAAAGTCAAGCTCAAACTGTGAAGCCAAGGCTTCACTTGTTGGTCCTCCTAAGGTCTTCTTGCTTGACTTTTTGTGTGGACACTTCATGGCATAATGCCCAAATTCATGACAATTGAAGCATTTAATTTTGGAAAAATCTTCCTTCCTACCCCCTTGGATGGATTCTAGTTTGGTTCATATTTCTTCCTTTTTCCCTTCTTTCCATTTCCAATCAATGAAAAGTTTTCTTCATCCTCGACCTTGGATAAATTCCCATCTTTGGTATTATGCTTCATTTCCTCATGTACCAAATTAGACCATTAACGTTCCTAATTCAATAGTTTCTTCCTATCGTTCACCGAATCCTGGTAGTAATGCCAGCTCTTGGGAAGGCCTAGAAGGGCTAGGTTTACCGAGTCATCTTCTACAACATTTACACCAAGTTCACCACGAACTTGTGCGAACCTGCTCAGATACTATGGAATAATGTCATTCATCTACATCATGATATTTCAAAGTTATTTTCTTAAGCACCATCTTCCTGTGGTCACTACTATTCTCAAACAATTTTTTCAGTGCTTTCCACATTGTGAAAGGAGTTTCTTTCCCATGGATATTTGAGACTGTTGAAAAATGTGCAACAAGAAATGTTAAATTTAGAATGTGCTAAAAATAGACCTGCTAAAAATATCATGTCTAAAAAATAGCATGTCTAAAAATAGCAGTTTGGCCAGTGAGGTCATTGGCCACATTGGGTGAGATGTGAAACTGCTAAAAATATAAAGTTCTAAATAGCATTTCTGGGTCCCTTCCTATTTATAGCAATCCCTAGTCTATCTATAGGAAGTAAAATTAATTTTGGTCTTAACAATAGTTTAAAATATTAATTAATTAATCTCCATGAGTTAATTAGTTATGGAAAATTAAACTTTAAGTCTTTGTGAGATCATGCAATTATTTTCTCCCTTGATTTAGGAATTTATCCCTTGATTAAAGGAGATAAGGTTCAGTTCTATAATGAAAGAATGAGTTGACTTAGTTTAACTTAGTCAAGTCCAATTAGATTATTTTAACAAGTTGTTAAAATAATAAAATATAGTTTGTTAATGCTTGCATGCATGTGACAAATATTATTTTAGATAACTGAAAATTCACTCATGGATCACTGTTGCATGTCAGTTCTGTCAGAGACCTAGTTGAGATCAGATGTGGCATAGTGTACTATTATATGCTTGACTATTTCTAGTAAGTAGTTTTTGCATGGTTGAGGAACTAGTGTCCTCAAGGATTGCGTAGTTGGACCATTGGTTATTTTGGTATGTTTGGAATCAATAGCATATGCTTTTGCTATTATTTCCTAAGCAAACTACACAAGGACCATAGGTAAAGCCTATACAAATAGGGCTTGGTTGGTTCATGAGACATATCTTCATATCTTCATAGTTCCTTGAGAACTAAATAGCTTGAGAGCTAATTCTTCTTGTATTGTGAAGAGGATTTCCACTTGATTGATAATACATGGTTGGGGTTTTATACTGGTGCTTTCCCCTAGATATATCTTGTGTTATGTGTGAATAATTCTCTTGATCAGTTATGCATGTTTCTACTTGATGTTGCTCATGATTTCCATTATGCTTCCATTAAATGTTTTGTAGAAGTAGAACAAGTATTATGCTTTAGGACATTGCATATATCGGTTTGTTCTACAGGTGAAATTTCTACATGGTATTAGAGCTAAATGATTTGTAGAAAAAGTTCTACATGGTATCAAAGCTAGCTAATTTGTAGGAAAAATTCTACAAATTTCTACATGGTATCAGAGCACAGGTGATCAAGCAAAAACAGTATACAGCAGGAGAAATTTGAAGTTTATTATTCGGGATATAGATCTCAAGTTCTTATCACATCTATTTCATCGATGGCGTTCTATGGTTTGAGGCTTGAGTATGCCCTTGATGGCAGCTCAAACTATATAGCTTGGAAGGATCGCATGGAGGCAATTTTGGAAGATAATGGTCTCAAGGATTTCATTGATCAAGAAATCCCTAAGCCTACTGATAAGACTGAGCAGGTGGAATGGAGGAAGTGTGTGGCTAGAGCTAGAAGAATTCACTTGGAGGGAGTGCGAGATCACATTGTCTCAAGCCTCCATGGGAAGGAGACTCTGCATGCAATGTGGAAAACATTGAAAGATATATATCAGAATAACAGTGATAAGAGGAAGCTGGCACTGAAGGACAAACTTCGAAAGATCAAGTGCGAAAGGGATGAGACGATCTCTATGTATCTGACCAAGCTCATCACATGCAGGGATGAGCTTGCAAGTGTAGGGGTCATGACATCGGATGAGGACATGGTAAGTCTAGCACTCTTTAGCCTTCCTAAGAGTTGGCATAGCTACCAGGACTCGGTGAATGGAAGGGAGAAACTGCCAGATTGGGAATGACTATGGTTGGATTTGATGCAGGAGGGGATCAGACGGAGCACCAAAGACAATTCTTCATCTATGCATGATGAGGAGAACTGTGCCTTAGCGAGTAAGGCGAAGAAGGGGAAGGAGAAGGCTTCTCTTTCCGAATCTAGTTCTTCCAATGATGGGAAGAAGGTTGACAAATCAAAAGTGTGATGCTTTTGTTGTCATGAGGTGGGCCATTATGCTGCAAATTGTCCATAGAGGAGATCCAAGAAGGGATCCAGGGAAGGATCTAAAGGTGAGGCACTTGCTTCACAGTTTGAGTTGGATTTCACACTCTTCGCATGCATGGTTTCATCCATGGTGGGAAGTGGTTAGTTTCTTGATAGTGGAGCTTCTTTCCACATGACCGGTGACAAGAGTTTGTTCAGTACTTTGGAGGAGAAAGATCTCCAGATACTCATAGCGATGGGTAATGATGAGAAGTATAGTGTCTCAGGTGTAGGCGCGGTTATTTTTCAGAGGGAGCATGGATCTCGCCTTACCTTGACCGATGTCAAGTATGTACTAGGACTGAAGAGAAACTTGGAGTCGATTGCGATGCTAGAAGACAGAGGCTATGATGTAGTCTTCAATAAGGGAAAGGTTTTCCTTAGACACATCATCACTAGACAGGTCAAGCAGATTAGTTCACGGGTCAAGAACCTGTATGCTCTTGAGGTTCAAGATGCATGCAAAGCCTTGAGTAGCAAGGCAATTGATGGAGACTTGGTGGTTGAGAATGAGGGTATATTACCTCTCAACATGCAGAGCCAGCAGAAGTCTCAGACAATTGTGGAGGAGTCACGATTGGTGCAGCAGCTTCAGGAAGTTGTGGAGCAGCCACAATAGGGGAAGCTGAGTGGAGATTGAGTAGAGACATCTACTCATGCAAAGACCTCCAGTAGGGGGAAACTTCAAGCCAGGTGGGCAAAGGGATCACATGCAGCCATAACTCCAGGTAGCAGGTGGGGCGATATAGAGTGATCGTCCTAAGGAGGAGGTGCAGGATCCTTGAGGTACCCAACCTCTTGGATGAGACCTTTGCTACAGGAGCCCCGATGTGGAGTAGCAAGAACTGACTGATTGGGTAGAGACAGATGCAGATGGAGTGGCAGAGAGAGCGACATTATAGGGAATCCTAGGACAGCGCACAACTAGCAGGCTGCAACAATGCGAGAGGCACAAGTGTTTTGCACAGTGCTAGGTGGCACAGAGAGGTGTGCAATGGTGCGAGATGCATGGAGATGTTGCAGTGGTGCAGGTGTCAGAGAGGGAGCACTTGTCAATAGCAGGTAGAGCTTCAGCATCAGAGTATGTTCCTAGCCCAACAGAGTGGTCAGTTGGGAATGTTTTTGTTCCAAGTGTTGTTGGAGCAAGTGGACTGGGTAGATGTGTTGCACACAAAACATTCCAGAGTTACAGGATCGGGTTCGAGAGAAAGCCTTTCTTGTTGAGAGGGAGTGTTGAAAAATGTGCAACAAGAAATGTTAAATTTAGAATGTGCTAAAAATAGACCTGCTAAAAATAACATGTCTAAAATAGCAGTTTGGCCAGTGAGGTCATTGGCCACATGGGTGAGAGGTGAAACTGCTAAAAATAGAAAGTTCTAAAAATAGCATTTATGGGTCCCTTCCTATTATACGCAGTCCCTAGTCTATCCATAGGAAGTAAAATTAATTTTGGTCTTAACAAGCAATTTAAAATATTAATTAATTTAATCTCCATGGGTTAATTAGTTATGGAAAATTAACTTTAAGTCTTTGTGAGGATCATGCAATTATTTTCTCCCTTGATTTAGAATTATCCTTGATTAAAGGAGATAAGGTTCAGTTCTATAATGAGAGAATCAGTTGACTTAGTTTAACTTAGTCAAGTCCAGTTAGATTATTTAACAAGTTGTTAAAATAATAAATATAGTTTGTTAATGCTTGCATGCATGTGACCAACTATTATTTTAGATAACTGAGAATTCACTCATGGATAACTGTTGCATGTCAGTTCTGTCAGAGATCCAGTTGAGATCAGATGTGGGATAGTGTACTATCAGATGCTTGACTATTTCTAGTAAGTAGTTTTTGCATGGTTGAGGAACTAGTGTCCTCAAGGATTCCGTAGTTGGACCATTGGTTATTTTGGTATGTTTGGAATTAATAGCATATGATTTTGCTATTATTTCCTAAGCAAACTACACAAGGACCATAGGTAAAGCCTATATAAACAAGGCTTTGTTGGTTCATGAGACATATCTTCATAGTTCATTGAGAACTGAATAACTTGAGAGCTAATTCTTCTTGTATTGTGAAGAGGATTTCCACTTGATTGATAATACATGGTTGGGGTTTTATGCTGGTGCTTTCTTCTAGATATATCTTATGTTATGTGTGATTAATTCTCTTGATCAGTTATGCATGTTTCTACTTGATGTTGCTCATGATTTCGATTATGCTTCCGCTTAATGTTTTGTAAAGGTAGAACAAGTATTATGCTTTAGGACATTGCATATATTGGTTTGTTTTACAGGTGAAATTTCTACAGAGACAATGTGATCTCACACTCCCTCCAAGATTATTATCCTCACCTTGGCTACATCTTTCTTCCACTAAGCAAGGTTTTGGGCATCGAATGCTTGTGGTTTTGCAACATTTGTCTTGATGTATTCTAGCAATCCACTGTCATCCAATACCGCCTCCATGTGATCCTTCTATGCAACGAAATTAGACCTACCTTCCAAGGCATACTCTAGTCTCATCCCTTTGAAGGTCATCTTCCCAGCTCTATAGAGATCCTGCTACACTGAATTGAAAAATCAGTCCTCCTGAGAAACAACTTTGAAATTCCTGCTCTAATGTGAATCCTGCTCTGATACCATGTAGAAATTATGTTGTATATTTGGAACTTCTCATGGAATTGTAATCAAAATCACAAGACACAAAACTACTTTACTGTTATGTGAAATTCAATTCTCAATTTAGAACATCAATCACAAACATGCAATGAGAGATAACACACATGAACACAAAAATTTCCAGGGGAAAGCAATTTGCTAAAAACCCCTTTTCCTACTTGTGTTAATCTAATGAATAGAGATGTATTACAATTTCTTTGTTCAACTGAGCACAACCTCCAAGTGAATAACCTATCTTTCTGCTCAATGAAAAACTATGACCCAGATGACAAGGCTCTAAATTAGACATAAATTAAGGTCCATGCCTCTAAATTAGACATAAATTAAGGCCCATCTAACCATCCTTCGGCACATTAAACCTCTCTTTTTGCATTAGATAATGAGTTTTTAATTTTAGTATGTTCATTAGGAAGGTTTATGGATAATTGCATATTTGTGCCTAATATTATTTATTTTTGTGAAATATTGTGAGAATATTGGGAAAATTATGAAGATTTAGAGGAGGAGATAATCTAGGGACCTAATCCCTACTACAAGAGGATCAATATTAAATAATGAATCAACAAGATATTTTGGAATTATGGCACAGATTGTGGAGCTCCAATGATTGAGAAAATCTAGAAATGTGTTCCCTGCCATTTAATGCAGATTCTTAATATTGGGAACCAGATCCACTATTCAAGCGATTTTGGTGGGGAAAGCTTCCTCCTTTCATGGGAAATGATTCCTAATCATTTTTTATAAGTACCAAGTCGAATTTTCCTCTAGGGGATGATTTTTATTAGCATTCTTGTGGAGAGAATTCGTATTTTTGCAGTTGCACTGTCATTTTGTGAAGGGATGTAATTGTATCAATGGAAATAATGAATATTGATGGCATGTTTAGCTTCTAAATCTTGGTCTCCTTCATAGGACTCTGAGTTTCCTTGGGCTTGGCCATCCCAAGAGCCTCAGAGCCCTTTTGTATCATTTACTTTTCTTATTTTCACTTCTTATTCACATGCATCTCTTGTTCTTGTTTTTTTTCTATTTCTACATTTAGTATTAATGATTTCTTGTTGTAGGATTGGGTTAAATGGTTGATGTAATCTATTTTGCAAGATCAAAAGCATCATTTCACTCTTGGAAAAGCCTGGAAGGCCATAGTAATCGTTGATCTACTTGGATTAGTTTTCTTATTCCCAAATCTAGATTTCTGGAACTCCTTTGTGGCAAATAACAATAAATTTATGCTATTTTTTAGAGCATGCTAACGAGATTCAATCGAGTTGGTTCCACTTTCATTAGATCACAAAAAAATTATAGTTAATAAAAAAAATTACCCCGTTGCATTTTCACTTGATTAGGTTAGGCATTTGATAGATTTACTAGCTCACCAATTTTCGAATTTCTAGATTTTAGACTAGTAATTTTTTGCCATTTTTTAGCATGGGTTAATAGAGGTATTTTTGAGTGATTCCACTTGGAATGGAGACCTAAGACATCATAGTCAATAAAAAAAATTGTCCCATCCAATTTGGATTTGATTTCATTGGTCATTCGATGAATTATAACTCCCTATAGAAAATTTGTTGTTTCCTGTAGTAGTATTGCATGAAACCCTGTAGTAGCTTTCCAACATGCACATACTTGCTCATATTCACTCAAGAAGCTTGGTTATTGTCCCTTAGGGTTGAATCAAGACCCCTAATATCTAAATCAATGATTAGGGAAGAGTAAATATCACTTAGGACTTGCCTGCTTGCCCATGCAAAACATTTAAGCGATTTGGGTTAATGGACAAATTTATGAATTGGATAATACAATGATGATTTTCTTGATTGCTACATCCAATTAACTCTGTTGATGGATATAAACTCTTTGAAATTTAATGGTTGACATTTAGTTCATGATATTTACTTTATGCAATTAGAATAGGTTTCTTTCCTTGTATTTTCTTTCTTGCAATAGGTTAAGGTTTTCATTTCAACCATTTCATTTTCTACAATTAGTTTGGGATTTGATTTCATTATATGCACTCCATTACATCATGACAACGAAGGAATGACACATTGTATGTTGCACATATAGTGTCGATACCTCTTAATTTTGTACGAACCCTGGGTTGATAATTAAAGTTCGTAGCCTTGGGAGTTGTATCATTTTTGTTGCAATCCCGAGGCTCATCACTTTTCGGCGCCATTGCCGAGGAGGTGTCAAAGTATGCATTATTTTCTTCCCTAGTTGATTGATTTATTTTTCTTTCTGCAAAAATAAGAAATTTCATTAGGATTTTTTCATTTCAAGAATAGAAAATTGCATTGCATTAGCATTCTTATATATATATATACTTCTCCAACACCAACCGCCCTCGCCCCCCCCCCCCCCCGCCCCCCCCCCCCACCCCCCAACCACCCCCCATTTGATCATGTGGTGTAGTAAGAGCCACATCACCATCAATTTTTGCAAGTAGAAGAAGAAGAGATGGCAAAGAAGGTAGAAGAAATGGATGGAGATGATGACAATGAGGAAGACCCACTTGGATTTCCCATTCGAGATACTGATTTCAATGTGCATATGAAGAACATCCCTCCATCTTTCCTTCCCAACTTCCATGGTAAGAGGTCAGAGGGTCCGGAAACCTCTCTTTGAATTTGAAATTATTTGTAGATCTTATGGTTACTTGTTAAACACTCAAAAATTGAGATTGTTTCCGACAACATTGAAGGATAGAGCTCTTAAATGGTTCATGAATTTAGGGACTAATTTAATAAGATCATGGAGTGAAATGCAAAGGATGTTTTTAGAAAAATATAAAAAGCATGATCTTAAAGACGAAATCTTTAGAATGAATAGAAAAGAAGATGAGAGCCTTGAGAATCTAATAGAAAGGTTCATGTATAATGTTAAGAGGGAAAAACTATATCATTTAGGATCTGACACACTAAAAACCCTCTTACTTAGAACAATTAGGGATGAGTGGATTGATCTCTTTGATCTTATGAGTAGAGGAGATGTATACCAATTATCATTTGAAGAAATTTGTGTAACATGCAAGCGCTTATCAAGAGGAAGGGAAAGAGTAAGTAAGTTAGCATCAAGATCGACAAGTCAAGCTAAATTTGGAAATTTATTTGATAACTTTAAAACATAAATTCTTAGCAATCTAAGTGAACAAGTAGAAATGTTAAGAATACAAAATGAGAAAAAAGAAGATGTTGATATTTGTGTTGTCCATGCAAAATCACATGATGTTAATTGTTGCTTCTCATTACCAAGGTCGAAGGAAGTTTACCAAGAGGACAATGGAGCAAGTCAATGACCAATGCAACTATGTTATGTAGCTCCAGGAGGACCATGGTAGCCTATTAAACCTGATATGAGGCAAGAGCCTAATTCACAATTTCAAGCTTATGCACATCCATCTCAAAGTAATTGGAACACGCCCTTTCCACGGCAACCTTGTCCATCTAAACCCCAAAACCAATCTAGGCAACAAGGTTGGCAAGGAACTTATGGGAGCCATCCACAATATCCTCAATATTTTCCTCAATATCCTCCATACCCAACTCCATGTTACCCCTACCATCCACCAACACCACAACCACAACCCCAACAACATACATCTCAAATATCCACTCCCACTCAACTACCTATACCACCATTTCCGAACCCACACAATGAAGTAGCTCATCCCACTTACATTGTTGAGGTACAACACTTCCAAACATCTCCTCTTGATCCAAATGGTATTCATCTTAGCTCAAGAAGAGTATTACAAAAAAGAGATTCTCTTGATATCATTGAAGGACGACATCCAGAAGAAAAAGATTAAAATGAGAATACCAAAGGATCATGGGCTGCAATTGACGAAGAAAAGACATCAAAATCAGAGACTGAGAAAGCTCCCTCATGGTTACCATCAAATCCTCCATGTGGTCAAGAGAACAATAAGCAAAAAGAGGAATATTTGAATTCATGGAAGAAGAAGACATCCAAAATGATCCAAATCAGCAAGTGGACCAGAGGCATCACAACTATATTGAAATATGGTTCCAGACAGTCACTAAGTTGCAACATCACTCTCTTCTTCAATTGTGCTTGATATCATCAAAGTTAAAGCATTCAGTCTCTTACATCCAGGTACATGTTAAAGAATACATTTCAAGCCTACACATTAGTTTATCTATCATCTTGATGTGCACTTGGCTTCATTGGAAGTATTCTTACACTTGAAAATGATTTTGTTTTTTTCAAGTAGAGTAGGAAAAGAAAAAAAAAAATCTCAAGTGAAAACTTCCTTTGAGGCTCTTGAGACTAGCTCATTGATTGAAAACCTCTATGAGGTGGTCAATGGGTTCGGAAAAAAGAAAAGAAAAAAGAAAAGAAAAGAAAGATCTTAAGTGAAAACCTCCTTTGAGGCACCTAGGTAGAACTACGAGTTGAAAACCTCATTGAGGGGGCTAGTAGGCCTAAAAAAAAAATCGCTCTATGTATCTCTTTGATTAATGTAGGTGCTCTCCAACATCTACAAGCAACAAAAACAAGTTGGCACCAAAGAAAAGAAAAAAATGGTCAAAATTCTAGTCAAAGGAAATCAAACTTGGACTTTCTCCTCCTTTGCTCAGATGCTCCAGAAGGACCAAGGCGATGAAAATACATCACCCTCATCTATTTCCACCATCAACTCATAATTCCCAAGCTTTTACCATTCATTTTCCTTGTTGTCCTGAAATACTACAGGATGCTCTGTTTTACTACAGGAAACAGATTCACACAGAATAGAAAGTTGTTTTTGTCATATCTTAAAAACCATGCATCCATTTTCCAATCTGTTTTAGGGAGAGATGCATATGGATGATGGTGACATGCTCAAGTGCAACAAATTCCAGTGTACAATTTTTGAGAAATCAGTCTCCATCACCTACAACCATTTTTAAATTTTCTCGATATTTGTGCATCCATTTCAAAAGTTGTTTCATGGGGAGATGCATATGGATGATGGTAACTTGCCCAAGCAATTTCAACAAATTCCAGTGCACGATTTCCAAGAAATTGGCCTCCATCAACTTCAACCATTTTTTATTTTTCTTGAGATCCGTGCATCCATTGGCCAATTTTTTTTATGGGGAGGTGCATAAGGATGATGGCAACATGCTCAAAAAATTTCAGGTCAATCCATTCTACCGTTTGAGAGATATGGACAAAACAAGGAAAATTTGTTGTTTCGTGTAGTACTACTACAAGAGTCCTAGTTTACTACAAGAAATAGGCTGAAAGCTATAGGAAGGTACAAAAGGTGAAATAAAGTGTGGGAAAGGTGTCTGATGGTGGAATAAGGTATGGGGAATGTGAACATCACCCATGGACAAGCCCATCACCCCAACAAGGTCGAATTTGACTATGATAGCTTTCTCATGGTAACTGGAAGACAGAGGTTTAGAATCACCAAGCTATGAAGATCTGTGTAGAATCAAACAAAGGAAATTAGCACCTCCAGAGGACCATGGATCAATCATCAACTCAACAACAACACGCATGTCTCTCCAAAAACCGCGAAGTAAATAAAGGTATGCAATATTCTTGACCTCTTATCTTGAACATATTATAGTTAGAATTTTTTTGTAAATGCATGAGAGATGAGGTTTTATAAGCTAAGGATGGGTCAGCAGTCTCAGTCGCCTTCAACTAGTTAATTTCAGCTCACTCCTTCATTCATGCAATGTGGGAAAACCAAATTATGAAGGGTGATGATTTCGAGGAATGGGGATAATAATTAAAAGAGGAAGTTTGTGCAAAGACCAAGTCACCAAAGCACTCCAAGCCCTCCAACAACTTCATATCCACTATGTATCCATAATTCATCCATCTTGTTTCATAAAGAAAAAATTAATATTTTTCAAGAACAAACCCTACACTATGTCTCACCCTGAAATTTTCTTGAAAAAACACATAGAGCACATCCTCTCCATTTTCACAAACACACACTACTCCCTCTTAGCCCTAACATCATCCTCCAAACCTTCTACATCATTTCTCATCTCTCCCATATAGTTAAAAGACCCTAAAAGAGAAGGAATGACTGCTACAGGAAGACAAAATGCTACTACAAGAAGGAAGAAATGAACAAATTGTGCTAAAACCCAAAATGAAAATGCCTAAGAGAAAACTAATCAAAACATAGAACTCCAAGGTCATTAAGCAATCATCTAGGTCACAAAAGAGAAGAAGAAGGCAACACAACAAAATAAGGCATTCACCACCAAAATAGAACTCAAACTGCAGTGATGAAAATAGGTTTTCCAAGCGGTCTCTAATCACTTTTTAACTTTTTTCCAAGGCTTAAAATATGTTATAGAAAGGGGAGAAAGTCATGGAAGTCAAGTTGAGGGCTTTCTATAGGCTCAAACTATCATTTCTGCTCAAAACATGTTTCCTGTAGTGTTAGGACCTCATATTGTCTCTTTCTGACTATACATTTTGTTATAATGTCACCCTTTTCAACCCATATTTGAAAGTCCTTATTAGTGTTTTGACTCAATTATTCCAAAGGTATGCAGTGATTCTTCTCATCACTATATGTGTAATTATTTAACATATAATCACGATGTCTTCATAGTTAATCTTTGAATTGTTTAGTTGTTGAACAATTAAAGAATGATGTGCAGCGCGCGTTGCTGAAACTGCCTGGAGTTGGCGGGACTATTTTTGCAGTGGCTGAAACAGCAAGAACGGCACGCAAATCTCGAAGCTGAAACAGTTGAGATTTGCGTTCCAAATTTGACAGCAACAGAGGAACCAGATCGATCACCGAGGAAGTTGTTACAATGGATGTAACGTCCGTAATCTAAAGACAGTATTATTGTAACGACATTTTGCTAATAGGAAACTGATTTCCCTATTTTTGTATAATGGGTTGAAATAGAGTTATAATGTAAATCTTTTGTAATAGATGTCTCCTCCTTATAAAGATGAGACATCTACATTAGAGGGGGGAGGAACAGACTGCAGAAAAGGCAGGGACAGGACTAGAATCTTTTCTTTCTGTAACATGATATATTGATGGATGAATAAAGCTCTTGTTCTGAACATCTTTTTCTAAGTTCTCATCTCCTGGGGAATCTTGTGAGAAGGACAGGGCCCACCTTCATCACAATATTCACCCATTATATTTCTGCAGTGTGTCAAGTGTGATTTTTATTCATACCTTGTTAACAAGTACTATTTTCTGGATGTTGTTTTATTGTTGCTGAAACTCTGTCTTTTTCTTAATCGATTGTTGCATTGGTCAAAGTTATTTCATGAGTGTATCACTGGTGATTAAGTTTACAGAGTGAATTGGTGAGCTAGATAAAGAGAGGCAGGTGCTGAAGGTTCCCGCTTCGGGGATAGGGTCCTGATTCTCTGTTATAGCGTAGCCATTGTTTTCCTTTGCAGATTTATTTCTTTTTGTTGAATTGTTCCTTGAATGAAATTAAACATTCCCTGATAGATATCTGCAATAGAGTATAATTGTTGTAACACAAAGTGGAGCTTCAGTTGTTAAAGTAAGGTGTGATTTGTTGTACTACAACTTTTAGTGCTTTTAAGATTGAGAACATATAGTACATAGTTGCCTTTGAAATAATCAGACTTCCTTGGGTTGACAATTTATGTAGCACTTTAATAAGCAATTAAAGTGACCAACATTTTGGCGCCATTGCCGGGGAAGGCGACCGTATATTTTAAGAGCATTAATGATTTTCTTTTAGATGTACAGGATGCATGATAGGACGCAAGAAAACTAATCCTACAGGTGGCAAGGGCAAAGGCAGAGGAGGAAGGAAAACTTTTATTGATGACATTATCTCGGAAGCTGAAACATCTCAGAGGATAAGATCTCGGAGGCCACAGACTCAGTGCTCTTTCCAAACAAACTACGAAACGAAGGAAGTAGTGGGAACTGAAAGGGCCGAAGAGACAATAGAACAAACTGAGGAGTCAATGGAAGACATTGAAGAACCAATAGAAGATATTGAAGTAGAGGAACTAGTTCAGAATATTGAAAACCCAACAGAAAGCGTTGAAGACCGGGCAAGTGTAACAGGGGAACAACCATTGGACAGAAACAATGAAGGACTCTTTAGTGGGGGATGAAGAGAAGGAAGAGGCGAGAATTCCCTCTCCACCTTGGAATTCCCTATCGAGGACCTTCCCAAAGGGGCAACTCCTATGAAGAACATCCCACTTTCAGCCCTACCTAACTTCCATGGTTTATCATCAGAAGTCCCTGATGAATTTCTATTTGAGTTTGATATATTATGTAGAAGTTATGATTATGTTACTAATCCTCAAAAGTTAAAGTTATTTCCAGCAACATTAAAAGGAAATGCACTGAGATGGTTCATGAGCCTGGGAGGACATGTGATCACAACATGGGAGCAGATGAAGGAGAAGTTTCTGGCCAAATATCAAGACTATTGCCGGACAAGAGAAAGAAAGGAGGAACTATTTAAGATGGTTTAGAAGGAGGACGAAAATCTGGAGGATTTCGTGGAGAGATTACAATATAATTTGCAGAGATTCAATCACCCTAATATGAGTAAGGATATTCTTAAGACAATACTGTTGAAAGGGGTACGGGATGACTGTCTAGACATGCTGAATATGCTTGGTAAAGGGGATATATTTAAGGAATCATATGATGAGATTGTCAACCTCTGTAAGAGATGTTCAAGAGGAGCAGTAAACAGACCAAAAAGTAGGGACAATACATATTCAAGAGTCCAAAAATCAGCCAGTGGGGGAGCAACAAGAGCTGAAATAGGTAATCTACTTGAAGAATTTAAAACTGAAATGTTAAGCTCTTTTGCTTCACAAATTGATACCTTGCAGGTTAAAAAGAAGCAGGCAGAGGCAGAAGCTGCTTTGGCCATTTTCTGCCCTAAATGCAGAGAAAAACACCCACTGAGGGAATGCCCACTGGAAAAGGTACCAATTTGCACCATTTGCGAGAAGGACCATGAGACTCAACAATGCCCTTCTTTACTAGGAATAAAAGCAGCACTGCAACCAACTGAAGAAGAAGTTGAAGCAGTTTATTTGCTAACATAGAGGAGGCAATGGAAACCACGAGGACAAGGTACGAATTCTAATATGCCATTTAATCGTTGGAATAATTATCCTTCTTCTCAAGCAAATTACCCGCCCTTCAATCAAATGCAATACCCACCCTTCAACCAAATGAACTTCCCACCCATGCAACAAACAAACCCTCCCTTTATGGATCCTACAATGTGGAATCCCTGGCCTCTACAACAATCTTACTTTAATCATTGGAACCCACGTTGGACAGCTCAGCAAATCCCATTTCCAAACCAATTCCCCCAGTATCAGCAATCTCTCTCTCTGCCATCAAATGCTCCACCAAATAACCAGGCAATGAGACCCCAGCTGCCTGTACAACCAAACCCCAATCCTAATAATAATAATAACAAAGCTGTGCAAATCATTGATATTCAGAACCAACCTATTTTCCCTGTGCAATGTAATGACATTCATTTGCGGTCTGGGAGAATAGTCGAGCCTATTATTGATGATATTACTTCTTCTAACTCTGATAAAGAAGAGAAAGAAAAAGATAAATCATCCAATAAGGGTGCTAAAACAGTTGAGCCACCCTCTAATAAAACTACTTAAACAGCAGAGCCACCATTCCCTGAGTGTTTAGCTCTCACTAAGACACCTGAGCCGCCTGCTTTTAACCTTCTAGGGGAATTGCAGAATCTGTATGTTAAAAATCCACTCTTGCAAACACTTAGAGATGTACCAATTTATGCTAGAACTGTTAGAGACATTTGCATCAAGAAACCTGGAAGAAAAGCCAAAGATCCCCTTACAGTTCATGTGATGGGTGATCTAGCTGCTTTAATGACGGGAAAAACCCTTCCTGTAAAATATGGTGATCCTGGTCATCCTACAGTTACAGTACAGGTTGGAAAAACTTTTGTTTCCAGATTTCTGGTAGACTTAGGTGCTGCCATAAATATTATGACCCTTGAAACTGCACAGTTATTACGGCTGAAGAATGTAATTAGAGAGACACCAACTATCCTAGAGCTAGCTGATCGTTCCACCATCAAACTAGAAGGGGTTATTGAAGACCTAATCATTTCAGTCGAATCTTGGAACTACCCAGCTGACTTTGTTGTGTTACAAACTAAAACAAAGTTGGGGGGGCATCCACTGATTTTGGGGAGACCCTGGCTGGCTACAGCTGATGCCTTCATCAGCTGTAGATCAGGCTCAATGACAATTTCTAATGGAAGTGAAACTAAGCAGCTCACTCTCTACCCTCATGCTACACCTATGATTAACAATGATAATTTTGTATGGTTAGACTATGAGGATGATGATACCCAACCCATTTTAACTATTGGACAAGCCTTAACTTTTAAAGACACCACAGAGGATGAACTAATTAGTAACTTTATTTCTGAACCCTCCTCGGTTACCTTTGAAACATATGATCAATTAATTGCAATTTTGGAACCTAAATCACAACAAAACCTTAAATTTGAAAATTTATCTCAAACAACAACTGATATCTCCTCTAAGAGTATAACAGTTGAAATTGAGCCTGGCAAAACATTGAATATAAACCCTAACTTGATAGATGCTGAAACACAACAGTTAATGAAGTTACTTCATGAAAATAAGGAAGCATTCGCATGGGACTACACAGATATGAAGGGGATCTCTCCTAAATTATGTACTCATCATATCTATATTAAGGAAGGGTCTCGACCAGTCTGTCAACCCCAGCAACAAATGAACCCCAATCTAAGGGAAATTGTTAAAGAAGAACTTCAAAAATTGCTTAATGCAGGGTTCATATACCCTATATCTGACAGTGAATGGGTTTCTCCATTAGTAATAGTACCTAAGAAAAACGGGAAATGGAGAGAGTGTGTGGATTATAGAGCTCTAAACAAAGCCACTCAAAAAGATCATTTTCCTTTACCATTTATTGATCAGGTGCTAGACAGTTTGTCAGGAAAGAGATTCTTTTCCTTTTTAGATGGTTTCAGTGGTTATAACCAGATCAAAATTGCACCCCAAGACCAAGACAAGACCACTTTTACTAGTCCATGGGGAACTTTTGCCTATAAAGTTCTTCCATTTGGACTATGTAATGCTCCAACAACATTTCAACGAGCAGTGATAGGAATTTTTTCTGACATGCTTAATGACTCCTTGGAGATATTTATGGAGGACTTTACTCCTTATGGTGCGACTTTTGAAGATGCATTACAAAACCTTGAGAAAGTACTTAAACGCTGTATAGAAGCTCATCTTACTTTAAGTACTGAAAAATCTCATATGATGATGAATCAAGGAATTGTATTGGGACACTTCATTTCATTCCTAGGGATTCAAGTTGATCCATCTAAAGTGCAGGTAATTCAGACCCTTCCTATCCCCAAAACACAGATTGATGTAAGAAGGTTTTTAGGACATGCTGGGTATTACTGAAGATTTATCAAGGATTTTTCTAAAATAGCTTCTCCTTTGTTTGTGTTACTGACGAAAAATGTTGAATTCAAGTGACTGATCATTGCCAAAAAGCATTTGATGGACTTAAGCATCAGTTGTCTACAACTCCTATTTTAAGAGGACCTGATTGGGCACTGCCCTTTCATATATCCTCTGATGCCTCAGATACAGCAGTTGGAGCTGTCTTGGGTCAAGAAGAAAACAATCTTCCTTATGCTATTTATTTTATTAGTAAGAATATGACCCCTGCTGAACTTAATTACACAGTTACTGAAAAGGAATTTTTAACAGTCATTTATGTTATTAATAAGTTTCGACATTATATTACTGGTTACGCTACTTTTGTTCATACTGATCACTCGACCATTAAGTATTTAATGAATAAATCTGTTACAAATGCTCGAGTTACCAGATGGTTATTATTACTACAAGAATTTGATATTACATTTGTAGATCGACCAGGTAAAGAAAATGTAGTTGCTGATTTCATTTCTTGGATAAAAACTGATGATAATACTCCAGTAGATGATTCCTTTCCTGATGAATACTTATTTGCAGTATCTGTTCACTCACCTTGGTATGCAGACATTGCCAATTATTTAGCTGCAGGGAAGCTACCATCACACCTATCACACAGAGAAAAAAGAAAAATCATTCAACAAAGTGCTTGGTATAGCTGGATAAGTGGGTGTCTTTTTCACACTGGACTGGACCAGGAAATTCGAAGATGCATTAGAGAAGATGAGGTTTATGATATATTGAAGGCTTGTCATGATGGCCCTTGTGGAGGGCATTTTGCTGATAAGAGAACAACACATAAATTTCTCAGAATGGGTTACTATTGGCCCTCACTTTTCAAGGATGCAAAGAAATATGTTTGGGCCTGTGATCGCTGTCAGAGAATGGGCCAACCTAATCATAGAGATAAAATGCTACTGAACCCCGAGGTAATACTTGAACCCTTTGAAAGATGGGCTCTAGATTTTATAGGACCCATGAACCCTCCATCCAATCAAGGAGTTTACATATTGGTTTGCACAGATTATATGACTAAATGGGTGGAAGCTAAGGCACTCATTAGAGCTAATGAAGAATCTGTTTTAACTTTTCTATTTGAAGAAATTTTTGTTAGGTTTGGAGTACCTAGAGAACTAGTCACAGATGGAGGACCTCCTTTCAACTCCCATGGCTTTAAAGATACATTTCAGAAATATCACATTAATCATAAAATGACTACACCTTATCACCCCCAAGCCAATGGGCAGGTGGAAAGCACAAATAAAGTCATAGAAGCCATTTTAACAAAAACAATAAAGGAGAATAGAAAGGACTGGTTTCAAAGGTTGCCTGAAGCATTATGGGCTTACAGAACTACCTGGAGGAATACTACGGGTTTTTCACCTTATGAATTAGTTTATGGTAGAAGTGTTGTTTTTCCTGTGGAATTTGAAATAAAACCTTAAGAACTGCTTTAGCTGTTAATCTTGACTTGACTGATGCACAGACAGCTAGGTTGCAGCAGCTTCAAGAATTGGATGAAAAGAGGTTGGATGCCATCCATCAAACAACTATGATACAATAGCAAAGAACCAGGTGGCATGATAAAACCATTAAGCACAAGTAGTTCCAAAAAGGTAATTGGGCTCTATTGTATGACTCCCGTTTTGAAAATTTTCAAGGAAAGTTAAGAACAAGGTGGCTGGGACCTTATGAAGTAGATACTATTTTTCCAAATGGAACAATTAGGCTCCTAACAATTGATGATTCTAGAACACCATTATCAGTGAATAGGTATCGGCTCCGTTTGTACAAGCAACCTATTTCTAAAGAAGATTTCAAGGCCACTTGCATGGCAGATACACATTATGTCTATCTGGGGGAGTCTGCTACCCCTCATTGCACTTAGTTTTTTCTATTATATATTTTTATTAGATTAGATTTTTTAACTAATAATCCCTGTCAAGGGTTGCCATGTTACAATTCATTATTTTGCAGATTTTAGATTCGGAGGCTAGCTGAAAAGAACAATTCCATTGCAAGAAGGATCAGGTTTCGGCTTGGGAAACATTGCCATTTCACTTCAAGTCATAATCCATTCCCTCGCACTACCCTTCAACAACATTTCCCTATTTTTCTTAAAAAGCAAATTTTTCCTGTCGCTGAAACACCATTATTCTCGTTGCCGAAACACCAACTTTTCCCCATTTTCTTCATTGCTGAAACACCAATCTCTCCATTGATGAAACACCAACCTTTTCCACCTTTCCCTAAGAAGCATTAATTTTCCCATTTTTCCCGAGATTGAGGCATCAATTTCTCTCAAAAACGACCAATACATATCACTTTTTATTGAGAGAATCAATGATTCATCCTGATAATTGTGTTCCTTCACTATTACCTCCTGTGAATACAGAAAGCCTTTCATATAAATACCCTCATATCTTACAACCCTTCTTCGTAACCATTGGTGATTTATTAACGACAAGATTATATTTTCCGCACAACAATCGAAGGTAAAACGTGAGGTATGCGTGTTTATGTGTAAATATTAAACTGTAGTTAATGAGAAGATTCTGATATGATTACCAAAATCGTCGTACATTCAAACTTATCATTTTAGCCGCAGTTGGGGGGGAATACCAAAATATTACAATCATTCAATGATATGCCAATCACCGTCGTTTTTTTATCGCGACCGCGTCTCGTCACCCCATCTCTGTCTTAATATGTCATAACCTCATTTGAAATATTACTCTGTTTCGGCTGCGGTAAGTCGGCTCTGTACTCTGCATTTTACTGAACCAGTAACTATGGGAGGTAACGCTGTTCGACATGAACCTGGCTCAACGGCTCTATTGGAAATATACCAGGAAGTGTATCAAATTTTTCTGCAGGCAGGATGGGTGGACTATTTCCGAAGGCTCCAGGGATTTAATTCTCAGCAAGTCCTGGAATTCGCACGTAATTTAAAGGAAGGGTACTCTATTGTTCAGGGAGTGCGAATTCCAGTAACAGAGGAGGATATAGCGCAGGTTTCAGGATTACCAACCAATGGCATTCGTTCGTTCAGTCGAAAACACCTCATTCTGAACGCATAGCAAGATTTTCTTCTACCAGGAGAGTGGGTCGAACCTAAAGGCAGGGGTGTTGCACTTCAGTCATTACCACCTCCATGGCCGAAGGTCGCGGAATTTGTCAAGCACTAGTTCACCTGCGAGGGACGTTACCAGGTAGTGTACCAGCACGACTTTGTGTTGTTGAATCATTTAAGACATGGCCATTTATTAAATATGTCATAGTATCTGCTTGGGTGTCTAAAGAATATGTCACATTATTCCGTGCATGCAAAGCACCCACTCCTCTCCCTCACTCACCATCGCTTGGTTCAGGTCCTAATCTAGAGGGGCTTTGCCCTACACAATCCCCCTCCCCTTAACAACCCACCCCAGGAAGCTGCTGAAATCCCTCAACCGGCAACAGAAAATCTCCAAGGAGTTGCTGAAATTCCGCAACCAGTAGCCGAACACCCTCAGGAAACTACCGAAATTTCTCAACCAGCAGCTGAAGCACCCCAATTGGACGCTGAAAACCCTCAACAGACCCCTGAAATCTCTCAGCAAACTGAAAATCTTCCTGTACAACAACTTGGGAGTATCTTGGAATCCTCAGAAGTTTTACCACCTGCACCAGTTAATCCAATTGATCTCTCCTTTGTATCTACCCCATCTCTTAATATAGCCGAATTATCCACTCCCACCGTCCATATCCCCAGTGATGACTCAGATGACAATATTCCCATTATTAAACTCAAAAGGAAAAGACAAGAAAAGGCTACACCCCCACTAAAGAGAATAATGAGGGCATCAATTAAAGAAGCTACTAGTACTGATAATCCCCCTACCTTAAGGAAAAATGTTCGTAAGAGGAAAACCACTATGTTGCCTGCCTTCCTGCCTCGAAGGCGAATGAGGACCTCTTCCGAAATAGCAACCGAGACCATCATCCCAGATTCCCCACCCATTATCTTAAAACCCCATACCCACCACACCCCCAATCTTTACCTTCCTCACCCTCGCGTACCAAAATCCAAGTTGCTCAGGAATTTGTGACATCATTCCTTTCAGAAGACGCAGCTGCCCCACAAGAACCAGTTGCTGATCTATCAAAAGTAGACACCCAAGAAGATGTACGACATGTAGCTGCTCCACAAGAATCAGCTACTGACCTAACAGGTGTTACACAAGAACCACCTGTTGAGCAACAAAATATAGACGACCTAGATGTAGCTGCTCCACAAGAACCAGCTACTGATTCAACTGGTGTGACACAAGAACCACCTGTCAAGGAACAAAAGATAGACGACCTAGAGGTAGCTGTTACACAAGAACCAGCTACTAGTTCAGCATGTGTTACACAAGAACCACCTACTGACGATCATGAACAGGAAACAGACTAAGACATAGCTACTACTGACTCAACAGTTGACACACAAGAACCACCTGCTGAGGATGCAAGTGATGAAGCTGCCACTAAGCACCGACCCTCTCATCCAGAGACTGGAACTACTACAGAAGGCCCTATCACTTTAGCCTCCCTTCAACAAGAAAATGAGTTTTTGAAATATGAGATTGAGATTTATAAGCACGAGTTAATGATGGCAAGGGAAGCTTATGAAAAAGAACTCAATCTGTATACTTTAGCTCATGTAGTAGCTGCAGCTGAGAAAAGTGCAGAAAAGGAGCGATATAATGAATACATGTGCAACGAATGTGGTGATCTCTATTCTCGAGCTGGTTATAAGATAATTGAAGTCCAATTTCCTGGAGCCACTCCTGCAATTACTCCTGTTATAGTTAAAAAGGAACGCCCTGCTGTTACACAAGAACTAGCAGGGCCTTCAAAGACTTCTGGAGAAGAAATGAAGCCACAAGTACCCCGGCCTACCCCAGTTGTTAAAGTTGAAAAACCAGCACCAAAGTCTTCTAAGACCGTGTTTACTCAAACAGAACCTCGGTGTGCAAGGACTATCTTCACTCAGACTTCAAGTTTTCAAGAACTGAGGGATACATGTAAGAAAGAGTATGCTCTGGCACAAGAAAAGGCATTACAGGAACATAAATCATTATGGCTGAATCATGTATATAGAAATTGGGAAGTCCTGGAACACTCTCGTGCACAGCATAAGGAGAATAAGGAATTGAAAACTAGACTGTCTCTTATCTTTGAGTTAGTTCAAAGATTATTGGCCACCAGAAACCATCCTTTAACTATTATGTGTTTTTAAGAGAATGCGTAGCATTCCTCCAAGTGAAAGCGACCAGAGATGGATGACCCCACGAGGTGTCTACACCTCAGCAGTTTATTCAAACTTTTACAGAAGCATCAATTAGCGAACAGAATTTGTTATGTGAACTCTATCTTCATAATGAGGCCATGCCTGAAGATAGGAATCTTAATTTGATTCCTTTCATTGGTGACAATCAGATCAAAGCCTTCGTTTCTTTCCTAGCTAATCAACTTACCTGGTAAAATGCTTTCATGTCAGCAACACACAATGAAGAGAACTGCCTTCTCTGGATCCGAGCCAAGTCTCAGAATGCCGCTATTTTTATTGCTCAACATCGACAGGTTTTACAAAAGCCAGGAATGACTGAGCATATCAGAAAACTACAGGCAGCAGTCTTAAAGGACTGCCAACATTATGTTAAGACTAAGGGAACTTTGGCCATACAAGCAAACAATCTATTCTAGGAACATTGCCCTAAAGAGAGAAGGGAATACCATCCCTTTAACCCACTTAATCTTCAGGCAGCAATTTCACGAATACCTAACTATGTTAGATGTATTCAACAGTGTGTCGAGAATTGGTTGGGTTATCATTTTCATTTCCCTCTTCTTTGGCTCTCAGCACAACAATACAAAGTTGACTTCAGGTTACCCAAAAAGGAGGAGCTTGCAGCATGGCAAAAAGTTCAGAATGCCCAAGGTTTCAGAGACATGGTTGACAACACCTTTTATACTTACTGCATAAGCAATTTGCACTGTACATCCTAGTACTCCGACTCAGACTCAAAGTAAAAGTTGCATGGGGACATGCAATCCTTTCAGTTGGGGGGGATGTTAGGACCTCATATTGTCTCTTTCTGACTATACATTTTGTTATAATGTCACCCTTTTCAACCCATATTTGAAAGTCCTTGTTAGTGTTTTGACTCAATTATTCCAAAGGTATGCAATGATTCTTCTCATCACTATATGTTTAATTATTTAACGTATAATCGCGCTGTCTTCATAGTTAATCTTTGAATTGTTTAGTTGTTGAACAATTAAAGAATGATGTGCAGCCCACGTTGCTGAAACTGCCTGGAGTTGGCGGGACTATTTTTGCAGTGGCTGAAACAACATGAACGGCACGCAAATCTCAAAGCTGAAATAGTTGAGATTTGCGTTCCAAATTTGACAACAACAGAGGAACCAGATCAATCACCGAGGAAGCTGTTACAGTGGATGTAACGTCCGTAATCTAAAGACAATATTATTGTAACGACATTTTGTTGATGGGAAACTGATTTCCCTATTTTTGTATAATGGGTTGAAATAGAGTTTATAATGTAAATATTTTGTAATAGATGTCTCCTCTTTATAAAGAGGATACATCTACATTAGAGGGGGGAGGAACAGACTGTAGAAAAGGCTCAGTTGAAGGGACATGACTAGAATCTTTTCTTTCTATAACATGATATATTGATGGATGAATAAAGCTCTTGTTCTGAACATCTTTTTCTAAGTTCTTGTCTCCTGGGGAATCTTGTGAGAAGGACAGGGCCCACCTTCATCACAAGATTCACCCATTATATTTCTGCAGTGTGTCAAGTGTGATTTTTATTCATACCTTGTTAACAAGTATTGTTTTCTGGATGTTGTTTTATCGTTGCTGAAACTCTGTATTTTTCTTAATCGATTGTTGCATTGGTCAAAGTTATTTCATGAGTGTATCACCGGTGATTAAGTTTACAGAGTGAATTGGCGAGCTAGATAAACAGAGGTAGGTGCTGAAGGTTCCCGCTCCGGGGATAGGGTCCTAATTCTCTGTTACAGCATAGCCATTGTTTTCCTTTGCAGATTTATTTCTCTCTGTTGAATTATTCCTTGAATGAAATTAAGCATTCCCTGATAGATATCTGCAGTAGAGTATAATTGCTGTAACACAAAGTGGAGCTTCAGTTGTTAAAGTAAGGTGTGATTTGTTGTACTACAACTTTTAGTGCTTTTAAGATTGAGTACATATAGTACGTAGTTGCCTTTGAAATAATCAGACTTCCCTGGGTTGACAATTTATGTAGCACTTTAATCAGCAATTAAAGTGACCAACATGTAGTACTATAGGAACTACTACAGGGTTTCCTATAGTATTATAGGAACTGCTATAAGGTTTCCTGTAGTTATTACAGAAATTACTACAAGATGTCCTAGTCTCATCTAAAGGCATTTTGAAGGTTCCAGAGGTGTCCAAATGGTGGAAAAAAGGTAGCAAGAGGTTAGAAAAAGATGTGGAAGACCTTGCCAAATTGAAAAAATATTCAAGAACCCATCATGATCTCAAGAAACAATGATTTTTTATATGCATAAGCAATTTTGGAAAAATGAGTGAAAATGGAATGAAGGTTTCAAGGGAGAGGATATGAATGAAATGGATCTACAAGCCAACATAGTTCACTTGCAAAGAGGAAATTTATGTTTTTTTCCTTGAAAGACTGTTAAACAATCATGAAAAGAACAACTGCACTTTTGGGCTTGTTCTTGCAGAAATTACAACCAAGATTCTTAAGAGAAAGGACTGAGGAATGCACAAGAGAGAGGCCACCGGGGACATGAATGAGGCACAATGAGGTCACTAAGTTACTCAAAGGATGAGCAACGCTTTTAGCAGGGGGTATGATGGGCCTCTATATTAGACATAAATTAAGGCCCATGCCTCTAAATTAAACATAAATTAAGGCCCATCTGACCATCCTTCAGCACATTAAACCTCTCTTTTTGCATTAGATATTGTATTTTTAACTTTAATGCGTTCATTAGGAAGGTTTATGGATAATTCATATTTGTGGCTAATATTATTTATTTTTGTGGAATATTGTGAGAATGTTGGGCAGATTATGAAGATTTGGAGGAGGAGATAATCTAGGGACTGACTCCCTACTATAGGAGGATCAATATTAAATAGTAAATCAATAAGATATTCTGGAGTTATGGCATAGAATGTGGAGCTCCAATGATTGAGAAAATCTAGGAATGTGTTCCCTACCATTTAATGCAAATTCTTAGTATTGGGAACCAGATCCACTAATCAAGCGATTTTGGTGGGGAAATATTACTTCTTTCATGGGGAATGATTCCTAATCATTTTGTATAAGTACCAAGTAGAACTTTCCTCTAGAAGTTGATTTTTATTAGCCTTCTTGTGGAGAGAACTCGTATTTTTGCATCTCCACTGTCATTTCTTGCAGGGATGTAATTGTGTCGATGGAATTAATGAAGATTGTTGCCATGTTTAACATATAAATCTTGGTCTCCTTCATAGGACTCTGATTTTCCTTGGGCTTGGCCATCCTAGGAGCCTCAAAGCCCTTTTGTATCATTTACTTTTCTTCTTTTCACTTCTTATTCACATGCATCTCTTGTTCTTGTTTTTTTCTATTTCTGCATTTAGTATTAATGATTTCTTGTTGTGGGATTGGATTAAATGGTTGATGTAATTTATTTTGTAGGATTAAAAACATCATTTCATCCTCAAAAAATATTTGCAAGGTCATAGTAATCATTGAGCTACCTGGATTAGTTTGCTTATTCCCAAATCTAGACTTCTCGAACTCCTTTGTGGCAAATAACAGTAAAATTCTTCTATTTTTTAGAGCATTCTAATGAGCTTCAATAGAGTTGGTTCCACTTTCATTAGATCAAAAAAACATTCTAGTCAATAAAAAAAATTACCCCATTGCATTTTCACTTGATTAGGTTAGGCATTTGATATATTTACTAGCTCACTAGTTCTCGAATTTCTAGATTTTAGACTAGTAATTTTTTGCCATTTTTTAGCATGGGTTAACAGAGATATTTTTGATTGATTCCAATTGGAATGGAGACCTAAGACATCCTAGTCAATAACAAAATTTGTCGCATCCAATTTTGATTTGATTTGGTTAGTCATTCGATGAATTATAACTCCCCATAGAAAAATTGTTATTTCTTGTAGTAGTACTACAGGAAACCCTGTAGTAGCCTTCCAACATGCATATACTTGCTCATATTCACTAAAGAATCTTGGTTATTGTCCCTTAGGGTTGAATCAAGACCCCTTGGCTCTAAATCAATGATTAGGGAAGACTAAATATCACTTAGGTCTTGCCTACTTACCCATGCAAAACATTTCAACAATTTGGGTTAATGAACACATTTATGAATTGGATAATACAATGACGATTTTCTTCATTGCCACATCCAATAAACTCTGTTGATGGAGCTAAACTATTTGAAATGTAATGGTTGACATTTAATTCATGATATTTACTTTATGCAATTAGAATAGGTTTCTTTCCTTGTATTTTCTTTCTTGCAATAGGTTAAGATTTCCATTTCGAGCATTTCATTTTCTGCTATTAGTTTGGGATTTGATTTCATTACATGCACTCCATTACATCATGACAACAAAGGAATGACACATTGTATGTTGCACATATAGTGTTGATACCTCTTAATTTTGTACGAACCTTGGGTCGATAATTAAAGTTGGTATCCTTGGGAGATGCAGCATTCTTGTTGCATTACCGAGGCTCATCACCAGACTTGGTCAATCTTTACCTTTGCTTGAGCCCCTATTTCCTTGCACTATCCCTTGAGAAATTAGGCCCCTATTATTTAGGAAATTCCTCCAAAATTATTGCGCAATTCCCAAGGTTGATCATCTAACTGCATGCAACACCTATACACTCAAGACTAGTCTACAACTCATGTTACATTATCTTGGAATCTCCACCATGGTTGTGGAACTCAAATTCTCTGTATGAATTAGCTATTTTAGGGTGATTGATCAGTTAATTGGATGATCACTGAGTTTGACTAAAGTCCCACTACACAATTAACCTTCCACTAGTTCCTCTAGTAGTTAGAACTAGTTTAACTGAAAACAACTTGAAATAACCGATTTTGATTGCTACAAATTAGCAATGACATATGATTAATTGAACTCTAACTCCTTAAACTCAAATTTACTGAGCTAACTGAGTGACAAGAGCCATGTCACCTTAGTTAACTACATCCAAGTTGTCTGTTGATGTGGAAATTCAAATTTTCTCAATTTAATCAAGGCAAATCAAATTGAGAATTTCTTGTAGCATTTTTCAACAATACATGCCTAATATTATTAATAATTAATTGTTACTATATTAATAATAATAAATGCTAATAGTAAAAATAATAATTATTTATAATAATATTATTATTATGAAAGGTTTCCATATATATTTGTGTGGACATCACAAATTATCCAAAATAAATATAATAATTAAAAATTAAAAATATTACCTATTATTAGTATGGATAATAAAGATAAATATAGTAAACAAAAGAAAACAAATTTATAAGACTAAAAAATAAAATGTAAAGATAAAGATCTATAAATAAAATAAAACATGGATGAAAATCCAAATTAACAAATTAAAACCATGAAACAAGTAAGAGTAAAGATGATTCAAGATGAACAAACTTGGAGGTCACAATAGGAATCCAATCTTTGCTAATTTTCCATCCATAGTCCTTGTTAAGATTATCGTCTTGCTTCTCAATTTCAATGGCTTTCCTAAACTTACAATGATGGTAATGATCTACTTTAGCAAGGACACTAGAATATTCAATACAAATGTGGTGCTTAGTTCTAGTAGAATGTTCAGAAATGGTTGAGGAGTGAGAATGATTTTCTTTAATGTCAACATAGTGCTCCTGAATTTTGTGTTTAATTACCTGATCGGTTTTTCCTATATAAGGTTTACCATATGAACACAAGACCAGGTAATCACCTTTCATGCTTGAGGGTTCAATGGGGTCTTTGAAATACTTAAGGGAGGCACGTAAAGTTCTTAATGGTTTGAAGGTAGCATGCATGCTATTCTTTCTCAAAATGTTAGCAAGCTTTTCAGAAGTTCCTTGGATGTACGAAGATGAACTTTAGCGATGGGACCAATAGGGTCCACTTTTGCTTTAGGTCCATAAAAAACCTTTTGGAAGGCTATAAGGCCTTGGAATTTCTTTTAATCATTGTTCTTAAACACCTTCAAAAGATGGGCTTTCTCAAAATTAAGGTGATTATTATCATAAATTCTTAGGGCTTTGGTGACAAGGGTGTTTAAGATGCCAAATTTCTAGGCATGATGATGATGGGAATTGGCATGAATATATTGTTTAGTGTGAGTATTTTTTGGAAGACTTGATGGGATATGGAGCCATCTCCATTCTTGGTGACGAGGAAATCAAGGAACAACATGCTACATTCAACCTTGACTTCCATAATGAATTTGATGAAATATGATTGTATATTAAGATGACTTTTGAAAATTTCTAACTAGTCTAGACTCTAGGCCATGGATCCAGATGATGAAAATGTCATCAACATACGGTTTCTAGATTTTAGAGAAAAATGGAGAAGAGGCCGAGGCTTTGGTTTCAAAATATTCCATGAAAATATTAGCCACAATGGGAGACAACATGAATCCCATAGAAACTCCACAAGTTTTCTCATAGATCTCATTTTGAAAGTTGAAGGATTTCTACTTCTTGTATTAATTCTTTTGGCTCCTCTCATTCTTTCAACAATGTTACCCTTCCAATCCCCGGCTTTTGACCTCTCCATTTTTAGCTTTGTTAACTTTGAACCCTAGTTCCATTCTCCCATCCCCCTTCCCTTCCATCTGCATTGACTTTCTTAAGAAGAAGGTTGTTAACATCTCTAAATTTGATATTGATTCCCATTTGTTGAGTCTTCTTAAAAAAGTGTTAAACTTTGCCATCTCCCTTAGTAAAATCCCTATTGAGGATATTATGTGTAATATTGAGTTTGGTGTCAAGGATGTTCCTAATAACCTCAAAGAATAAATTAGACAAGATTGTGCTATTTTCCTTAGGAAAGCTAAAACCCCTAAGAGCAACATTACCAAGGAGGAATTCCTATCTCTTAAGGCCCTTAATAATGATGAGCACATTACTCTTTTAAAAGTAGACAAAGGCGGGTTGTAATAATCCTATATAGGAAAGATTACATCACTATGATGCTTCACCATCTAAACAACAGTGGAAACTACAAAAAGTTGAACAAAAAATTGGGCTTGATGAAGATTTTAGAAGAAGTCTTTGATTCCATATGATCTTATAATGAATGTTGTACTATTAGAAAGAATCTCACCAAAATAAACCCACACACCCCTAAAATCTATGGCCTTCCAAAGATCCATAAAGACAATGTTCCCCTTAGAATCATAGTAATTAACACTATCAATCACTGGGCTTGCATATCCTCTAGCCAAATATTTTTCTCACAAGATTAAACCCCTTATTGGTAATTTTGGCTCCTCCATCAAGGAATCATCCTCATTCATCAATAAAATCAAAGACTTTAAACTAGAACCTAATGAAATTCTGGTTAGCTTCGATGTTGTTTCTCTTTTTACAAAGATCCCCATTAATGAAGCTATTGATATCATTAACAATATGACTGACCCTAATACTGCAAAATTAGTTAGCATTTGCTTAAAATCCATATTTTTTCATCTTCCAAAATGAGATCTATGAGAAAAATTGTGAAGTTTTTATGGGATCCCTGTTGTTTCCCATTGTGGTGAATCTTTTAATGGAATAATTTGATACCAAAGCCTTAGCCTCTTCTCCCTTCCACTCTAAAATATGGAAATGATATGTTGATGACACTTTCATCATCTGGCCCCATGGCCTTGACCAGTTAGAATTTTTCAAAAATTATCTTGATAGCCAGTCCGATTTCCTCAAATTCATTATGGAAGTTGAGATTGAATATATTTTGTCATTCCTTGATGTACTCATCGCCAGGAATGGAGATGACTCCATCTCCAATTGGGTCTTCCAAAAAAAGACTCATATTGAACAATATCTTCATGCCACCTCCCATCATCATCCTACCCAAAAATTTTGTGCCTTAAACACCCTTGCTACAAAATCCCTAAGAACTTCATATAATAATCACCTTGATGCTGAGAAAGCACCTCATCTTTTGAAGGTGTTTGAGAAAAAAGGTTACATGAAATTCCAAGGCCTTAGAGCCTTCCAAAAGGATTTTAAACAACCTAAAGCAAAATCGGACCATGTTGGTTGCATCACTAAATTTCATCTTTCATACATCCAAGGAACTTCTAACAAGCTTGCTCAAATGTTGAGAAAGAATAACATCCATGCTACCTTTAAAATATTATGCACTTTACATGCCTCCCTTAAGTCTGTTAAAGACCCCATTGACCCCTAGAGCATGAAGGGTGTTTACCTCGTCATGTGTCCATGTGGTCAACCTTATATAGGTGAACCATCTAGTCAATTAAACATTGAATTTATTAGAACTCTGCTGACATTAAACACAATCATTCTTGCTCCTCAACCCTTTTTGAACATTCTACAAAAACTAGGCACCACATTTGTATTGAAGATTCGGGTGTCCCAACTAAAGTATATCATTACCATCACTATAATTTTTGGGAAATGATTGAAATTGAGAAGTAGACCAATAATATTAACAAGAATGATGGATGGAACTTAGAAAAAATTGGATTTCTACTCTCACCTCCAAATTTATTTCATCTTGAGTCATCTTTAGTTTTCCTTGTTTCTTAATTTTGATCCATTGATCTAGATTTTTCATCCATGTTTATTTTTATATATAAATTTTTTTCTTCTTATTTGATATTTTATTTTTATGATTTCATTTCTTTTTTTTTACTATCATTATTTAGATTTTTTTTTAATTATTAATTATTATATTTATTTTGCATAATGTGTCGTATCCCCTTCTCTATATAATAATTAATAATTATAGTAACAATTAATTATTATTAATAACATGCCTAACAATTAGTTATTATTAATAACATCGCATAACAATTAGTTATTATTAATAACATCCCTCCCTGTATATGCATATTGGATTCCTAATCATTCTATTAATTATTAGTTTGTAGATAATTTCACCCACTTCCCCTTTTTAGCTTTGGATTATTAATTATTAGTTTGTAGATAATTTCACCTCACTTCCCCTTTTTAGTTTTGGATTTTAATTTTCTTATTTTGATTTTGGATTTTTATACCTTTGATTTTTAATTATATATATGTTTTTTAGTTTTGAATTTAATTCTGATTCTATTTTATTATTATTATTCTTTTATTGTATTTCACTTTAATGGGATTTGTTTTATTTTTTATCTTATAATTTATTTTTATTAATGGGTATATATATATAATATATATATATTATGTTTGGACTTTATCCTTTTAATTCTAGGTTTTCTCTCTTATTTATTCTTTGGTCTTATAAGTTTTATCTCATCGTTTCTAGATTCACCTCATCATTTCAGGTTGATGATGAACTACATTGGCTCGTTCAAATGTTGGCAATAAATATCTCAATGTGATGGACCTGAAAAATGAAGAGTAAAATCTACTTATTGTATTTACTGCCTATACCCTGATAGGTCAAGACATAGTGATGGACTTTGCAAACCACCATTGTTTTTATATCTCAATGTGATGGATCTGAAAGATGAAGAGTAAAATCTACTTATTGTATTTACTGTCAATAGCCTGATAGGTCAAGACAGAGGGGTGGACTTGCAAACCACCATTGTTTTTCTTACCGAATATAATGACGAGGAAATTGTACCACATGAATGAAAGCTAAGACTAGTTTCTTAGCATGAGAATAGTTAAGTTCATCACATGTTGTTGCATGTCATCTTCTTGTGCAATTCTAAGTGAAACTAGATGATGTGAAATACAAAATAAAGTCTCTGCCATAATTTGGAGAACTAAGTAGAGAGGCTAATATAAGTTCCTTTTGCAGGCATAAAATAATCTTTGAGTGAAATTGTTCTAGACAAACATGGTATCTACCAGGATCTCCTTGTTCAAAACTATGAAACTATGAATCATATTAAATTTCTATTAACACTTGGAAAAATTCTACCAACAACCATGAGGGAGGATCACCAGATGATAGATTTTAATTAGACCTACTCTCATTTAGTGTAATGATATTCACCAATATATGGGCCCGATTGCTACCAATTTTTTTTTAATATTATATAATATCAATCCAAGTAGAAATATATCTACTCTAAAATATTTTTATCTATCATATATATATATATATATATAATGAATTTATTAAAATCAAACACAAAGAACAAATATCAATAATTAAATATAAGAAAATAATTCTTAAATTCATGAAAGACTTACATACATATACATATATTTCTATTTTTAAATAAATAGTTATTAAAAAATAATATAAATATTTTTGTATCCCATAAATATATATCAAATAAATCACTAATATATATATAGATCATGAGAAAAAAACATATATCTCAACTTAAAAAATGCTGATTAAACAATCTTATGGAATAGATATATGGCCTTCTATTTAATATAGATAAAAAAAAATTACAAAGACTCAATGGAAAGGTTTCGAGCGTTTGCGGATAGTAAAAACTTTTCATATTGGACAAAACCCCTCTTTAAGAAAAATATAAAGGATTTCCGATTCTTCTCCCTTTTAGCTTGATACAAATATACAAGCAGAATCTTAGGAGTCCAACCGTGGGGTAAGAAAATTCAACCACTTATCTCTTTTGTTTCCATGTTGGTTACACTTGCTTCTTTATTCCATCGATATTCTATTTCATGCTTTGAGAATTTTATTAAAAATAGTTGGAATTGATAAATGCTTTTTCGACTAATGAAATTGTTATAAGTGTTTTTATTTTCTAATCCAAGGATTTCCATGGTATATATATATATGTGATTTCATATGATTGAGTATGTTGAACTTGTATTTTCTTTTATTTCAGTGTGAACATGTTTTGATTTTTAAATTTTTCTAATAATTATAAAAGAAAATAAATTAAGTATTTTCTTTTATTTCAGTGTGAACATGTTTTGTTTTTTAAATTTTTCTAATAATTATAGAAGAAAATAAATTAATATGTAGAATTTTCTTGCTAACTTATTTATTTTCTTTAGAATTATAGCTTTTATTTTTCTTAAATAATTGAAATAATTACTATAATATTAATAATAAAAATTATATTTAAGCTTTAGAAGCCACAAGAAGGGGTAAATATACTTTCTATACAAGGATTTGTGTGGAAATGGATCTATCAAGAGCTCTTTCGGATGATGTTATCTTGGAAGTCTTTGATGAGGAATGGGTGCAAACTGTGGACTATGAGCATATCCTGTTCAGATGTCGTAAATGCCACGAACATGGACACTTGTTCAGAGACTACCCTCTTAGTAAAGCAGACAACAAGAGCAAACCTAATAGAATGAAGGACACACAAAGCTTTCAGAAAGTGGCAAGTAGAGGAAAAGGAGGTAAAAAAGGACCAAAGCAACAACGTAATGAGGGGCAAAAGGTCAGTCAGAATAAGTTTCAAGCACTGGAAGAGAATGAAGAAATGACAAAAGAAGACCAATCTATGGAGGAAGACCCTAATGAAAAGGAGAAGGAAGAAGACTACAATCCAACACAAGATAATGTTAATAAGAAAGAGACTATGACGAGTGAAACAGAACTAGAGATGGATCAGGAAATGACCCAAAGTGAAACAGATCTGGAGGATTGTGAACTTCAAGAAATTCTAGATAAGGAACACCTAGATCTGGAAGGGTTCTTGATGCAGGGAACCACGGGAGGGATAGATCATTACCTCAAGAAGAATGCAACAGAATACAATAGTTGTTTTTATGGAAAACTCAGGAAAGGGGGTTGGATAAAGGAAAAACCATTGACAAGCAGGAGTACAGAGGTGTGAAAACAATGAAATCAACTCCAAGATTAGCTACTAGAAATGGAGGAAAGAAGAGGGGCAGGAAAAAGCAGAAGGAGCTCTTGATGGACTGTGGAAAGCTAAAGATAGATTCGGGTAAGATGAAAGACCTAACCAGATACTCCTTTACAAATCTTTAATCATGAAGTTCACATCTTGGAATATCAGAGGTCTAGGTAGTAAAAGAAAACAAAGAATGCTTAGTTATAGAATGAAACAAGAAATGTCGGATATGATCTTCATCTAGGAAACAAAATGCTCCATTCAGAAATTAAAACTAATCCATAGTAAATGGCTCAATAGCTTTGAGTTTCTAGAAGTTAAAGCAGAGAACACAATGGGGGGCATTCTCACTTTCTGGAACCCCCAAAAAGTCAGCATAATAGATGCATAGGCATCTAGAAATTATTTGTCAATGGTTATTCAACCAGTGGGGGTTTCGGAAACCTTCCTGGTCACAAATGTTTACGGTCCTCAAAGAATAGATGTATAAATTACTTATCAATGGTTATTCAACCAGTGGGGGTTTCGGAAACCTTCCTGGTCACAAATGTTTACGGTCCTCAAAGAATAGATGATAAACTCAGATTGCTAGAATCCCTTATGGATCTCTGGAACAAATAGGCTGGAATTCCTTGGATCATGGGAGGGGATTTTAACATGATCAAATCTCTTTTGGAAAAAAAAAAAGGAGGTATTAAAGCGCTAAACAAAGACTCCTTAGCGTTCCAATCATTCACAGATAATATGAAACTGGCTGATTCAAAAATGAGCAATGGCCTTTTTACTTGGAACAACAAAAGAGGAGGTGAGGCACAGGTAGCCTCTAAGTTAGATAGGTTTATGATATCGGAGGAGCTTATGCTTATAGATAAAGAAATAATAGCAAGAGTTCTTCCCTTTGGAGGCTCAGATCATTGGCCAATTCAATTGGAAATCAAGGGTATTGATTCTCCCAGGAATAGACCCTTCAAATTTGAGAATATCTGGCTCTCCCACCCGGATTTCATCAGTAACATTGAAAAATGGTGGTCTAAAGACATGTAATTCTAGGGATCAAAAATGTACCTCATTCATAAAAGACTAAAGCACATTAAGGTCAGGCTCAAAGAATGGAACAAGAAGGATTTCGGTAACATTTTTGTGAACAAAAAATCAGTGGAAATAAAAATTTAGAAACTCAACCAGGCACTGATCAAAGATGGCTTTGATAAAGTCAAAAGTGATCAGGCTGATAAACACCATCAAGAATGGGAGAATTTATGCAAACAATAGGAAATATTTGGAGGCAAAAGTCTAGAGTACAATGGCTCAAAGAAGGAGAGCATAATACAAGTTTTTTCCACAGATCCACTATGGCTAATAGAGCATACAACAAAATCTCTACGATAAAGGATGAGGATGGGGAGCTTCAAATCACTCATAAGGAGATTGAAGCTATGTTTGTTCAGCATTTCTGAGGCATCACTCGGGAAAACAATCCAAACAGGGAACAACCCATTAGGGAAATTACAAGTCATATCCCTAAGCTGGTATCTAGAGAGGACAATTTTAACCTAAATAGACCAGTAACTGAAGAGGAGGTCAGCGAGGTTCTCAAAGACATGTAGAATGGCAAAGCACCAGTCCCGGATGGTTTCAATGTGGATTTTTTTAAAGCTTGTTGGAATATAGTCAAACAGGATATTTTGGATGTGGTGGAGGATTCCAGGAGGAGCAAAACTATCCTGAAAGCCCTCAACACCTCCTTCATTTCCCTGATCCCCAAACAGGACTCAGCTCAAACTGCAGATAGGTACAGATCCATAGCTTTATGCAATGTGGTTTACAAGATAATATCCAAGGTAGTGGCTAACAGACTCAAACCTCTCCTTCCTTCTTTAGTGTCAGAGGAACAATCAAGTTATGTGGAGGGCAGACAAATTTTAAATAACATTATTCAAGCCCATGAGGTGGTTCACACACTAACCAACAAAAGGCAGGCGAGGATGATCATGCAATTGGATATTGCCAAAGCGTATGACAAGGTGAATTGGATTTACATCAAGAAGGTTCTCACTGCTTTTGGGTTAGATCACAACTGGGTCAGATGGGTTATGGCTCTGGTGACTTCTTCCAACTTTTAAATTTTGGTGAATGGATTTCCCTTAGAGATCTTCATTCCTTCTAGAGGCCTCAGGCAGGGAGATCCGCTCTCTCCCTTTCTCTTCGTCCTCATGATGGAAGGACTTGGTCGATCCATTAAGCATGCCAACGCCATGGGCAAAATCAAGGGCCTTCAATTAACTGAGAATGGTCAGGAACTGACTCACCAACACTTTGTAGATGATACCATGCTGCAAGGAATCCCCACATTCAAAGAAGCTTCAACCTACAATCAAATCCTTAATGTTTTCACCATGGCTATAGGTATGGAAGTCAATCTCTCTAAATAAAAAATCTTCTTCTTAAACACTAACATTGTTATTCAGAGAAATATCTCAAGAATTCTTGGCTTCCAAAGGGATTCCCTTCCCTCAAAGTATTTGGGAGTTCCTCTCACGGCTAGACCAATGCACAAGAGTATCTAGGAACCGATGCTTATCAAGATGCAGGACAAAGTAAAAAAATGGACCATCAGAGCCTTGAACCTGGCTGGCAGGTTGGTACTAACAAAGACTGTTCTGCAATCAATCCCAATATTCATGTTATCAGCCCTCCCAGCTCCCAAAGCTGTCTTAGAGCAATTCAGGAATATTCAAAGAGATTTCCTTTGGGGTAAGGAGGAAACAAGGAAGAAATGGGCCCTGGTTTCTTGGGATAAAATCTGTAAACCCAAGAGCCATGGGGGTCTAGGCTTAGATGATCAGGAGATTCTTAGTAAAGTTCTAGGAGCCAAGCTTTGGTGGCGATGGGTACAAGAGCCAAAAGCCCATTGGGCAAGGATCTGGAAAGAAAAATATGCCAGCTCTTGGCACACTAGTGATCTCATAAGAATGTCTAGAAACATAAAGGGCTCTTACATTTGGAATAAAGCCTAGGAAAACAGAAGCCTAGTACAAAAAAACAGTTTTTGGGAAATCAGAGCAGGAGATCTAGCACTCTTTTGGGAGGACAAATGGCAACAAGAACCAACGCTGTTAAAAGAGGATTTTTAAAGCCTCAAGTAGGAAACAGATTCCCAAGGGTTAAACAAAGTAAAGGATTTCATGGATCTTTCACATAACTCGGGAAAGTGGAGAAGATGGAGAAACATTGACTGTAGAAATGACATCCCCATAAAAATAAAAGCAGAGGCACTTAAGAACTTGCTAAAACAAAGGATGATCTTGGTAACAGAGGGGCAGGATCAATTGAGATGGGGCAACAACAATAAAGGCACCTTTAATCTTAAGGAAGCTAAAGGTATTCTCCTTGAGCTTGATTCCAGAGTTCAGGACAAGACATGGCAGCACCTTTAGAGACACCAAGGTTGGATGAAGATCAAGCTTTTCATGTGTTTGGTTCATCATAAGAAAATCTTGACTGGGGACAACATTAGGAAGAGGGGTGTTATGGGGCCTTCTAGATGCCAGCTATGTGAAGAGCAGGAGGAGACAATGGAGCACATTCTCAACAACTGCTCTTACACCACCTGGCTGTGGGATTCTTTCGCTACCATTTTCCAACAGACATATAGAGATAGAGGAAGTATCATAAATACCCTAAACAAGTGCAGAAGAAACTTTATGGAGAATGAGTTCCCTAATTTGGCCTGGGCCTTCACGCCAAGCTTCATTATATGGAATGTTTGGAAAGAAAGGAATAAAAGAATTTTCAAGAATGAAAAGTCTATCCCTCATCGACTATTTGATCTAATCTTGAAACAACTCAAGGAGACAGTTAGCACCACAGTTCGCAATCTCCCCAAAAATCCCCCCTCAGAGACTGAGTTGAGAATTCTCAGGCAACTGGGAATGCAAGGGATTATTCCCCAAGGACTAAACAAGAAGGTAATAGCTATGGATACGGAGAAGGATTTCTGACAACCTCCTTCGAAAGGCTATCTGAAATACAACATTGATGGTGCTTCAAAAGGCAACCCAGGTACAACTGGTTTTGGAGGAGTTTTAAGAGATGAAGAGGGCGGTATTATCTTTATCTTCCACTGCCATTTAGGAAGAGCCACCAACAATATGGCTGAATTAATGGCTCTGGAGCAATGTCTAGAGTTTATAATTCATAACCATGGCTCAAATGTCATAATAGAAGTAGACTCAAAGATAACCATTAACTCTGTGAAAAGAATCAGTTGTGGTACTAGGCCAGAGAAAGTCTCAAATCACTGGAGACTAATCCAGGTTTATCAAAGAATTCAAGTACACCTCCAGGGACTTCGAACAGTTAGTTTCAACCATGTTCGATGAACTTCCAATAAGCTGGCGGGCATACTGGCCAACCAAGGTGTGAACAATGCAGAATGCAGGATGGTGAGAAAGTGGCAGGAGATGCCTCTGAATGGTTTAACAGCTCTCTGTGACGAACAAGTTGTAGAGGAAAGAGAAGTTTTTTGACATCGGGCTATGGTGACCAACACGAATTGATTTTTCCCTGCAAGAGCAACCGTAGCCTTTCAGTATGTACTTGGTAGGAGGGCATGCAAAGTTCGACCTCAATTCTCCCCGGAGTAAGTTGACTGGTGTCTTCAGTTTTTTGGACGGCAATATGATGGGTCAAATTTCAAACAAGTACAGTCTCGGGTTCAAGTTCCAAAGAAAGGATAGGCGGGAAGGGTGGTTGGTTTTTACCGGCAGCTGGAATTTACCCCCATTCCACTTTCGGGTTGGAAAACCATGTCCAAGTTGGTTTTCCGGTGATCGCACGACTCTTGAGCGGTTAATGGTTTTGTCGTTTGGGAAGCAACTCCATAGGGCTTCCAACACGTGGCCGGGTGGAGGATTTGTAAACCACCCTCCATCACACACTATCGTTCGATCGTTTTAGGTTATGCGATTTGGCTCCTAGCTGTTGGATCCAGCCGCTCGTATCGACGGTTAGGATGTACTGTGTTGTTTTGTGGGGCCAGGTGGATTTTCTCCACTCGTCTTGTGGGTGCGTCTTTTCCCTCTTCCGTTGTTTGCGAGTATTGCATGGTCGGGGGTGATTGTTGTCATTTGTCCGCTCAGGGGGGAGTGAATATTCCAGAGCTTCCATAGTGGTTGGGGGATCTTGTTGCCTTTCAAAGTGTGTCTCTCATGGGTTTGGTGATTTTTGGTGTAGGGTGGGGGGTTTTGTCATTGGCAAGGAAACCTTTTTTCTTGAGTCCACGTAATCGGACGATATTTTTGTACATTATGTAACTTTTCTTTTGGATTAATGAATAGAAGGATCGACTCTCGCTTAAAAAAATAATAATAATAATAATTATTATTATTATTATTATATTTAAAATAAATTTCTATCATTTCGAACTTACCTGATATATTAATTAAATCAAATAATAAGTAAAACTAATACAATTTGTTATTCAAAATACAAAACAAAATAACTATTAAAAATAAAGTATAATGATTAAAATTTAAAAATCTTGACTATTTCTTCTTTGCATGTTAATTTGATGGTTTTCATATAACATTTACATTAGTATTCTAATATATAGAAAATTCAAGCCCCGTTTCTTTGTATTTTATTTTCTAATTTTGATAAAGTAAACCATGGCCCTTTTTCTTTTAATTTTTCTAGGAATTTTTATTGTAGACATATAAAAATTTATTTACTCAAAATGTTCTTCATATTCTCAACTTTTTAAGAAGCCATTTCCTTCTTAATTTGGTCATCTAAAACTAAATAAATGGCTCATACAAGTTAACATTAAGCAAATGTTGATTTTTCCCTTAGATTAATTTTGGACGAATGATCTGTAGGCTTATTAATTTTTGAAAATGAATTGTGGAAAGACATTACATGGTGCTTATATTTTTTTTGCTACCCATAACTGTAATTTGTATGTGAAGCAATAGGTAGTATGGAATGTGGATCCTTTGTCAAAGTTTTATCCAAATACACACATGTGCACATATGATATCCTAGAAGCTAGCATATCTAGAAAACCCAAAAATGTCACAAGTGTGACACCCTTCGATACCGAAATGCCTAAATACTTACAAAAAATCTTGATACCCAAGACCTTTAGATATCACACAGTGTAAAAATGTTTGGATGTCGAGATGCTCGGGCACCTCTAGAAAATCCAAACATTTGGGACCTTTAGATGTCATTCAGTGTGAGAAGATTTGGATTCTTGGATGCTCGAATGCCTCCAGAAAATCGAATTATCTCAAATATTTAGATGTAATGCAGTGGGGAAAGGTTTAGATGCCTAGATGTCTAATAAATCTAAAATAAATAAATACAATCTGCAAAGTTCTATAAAATAAATAAAAATCTTCAAAATGTCAAAGAAAAACAAAATTAAAATTAAAAAATAAAATTTGAAAATCTGGATCTAGATATACCTAGGACCTGATAAATCCATGATACATCCAGATCATGATACCAATAAACATTGTCAACCCATGGGTGGACTCATCCATGTAGTAAGATTCACACAACACACATCACATAACATATCGTCTACCACCACCAATGTTTCAACTACACATTAACACATGTCATCTATGTTTACTGAGCAATAATCTTGTAATGAAATGTGCATTTAGGAGACATGTCATTTGATACATCACTAAAATATGATGATAGTACAAAAAAATTCTAGTGGATATACCTTTGTATCTTGAACTCAGAACAAGATACAAGTTATATATCTAGAAAGTTTTAGATGAGTAGAAGATGACAGTGACTTCAAAATAAGGAAACAATAAAGTTAAGTGAAGCAAAATTTTTATATATTCTAAATCCACAAATGAACTAATGTGTGTGTTATAATGGAGTTTGGATAAATTAACTAATGGATAGAACAAATACTACTTAGTGTTCTAAAAGTAAAGTAAATTGCACACCAATTTATGACCTATCACAAATAATGAATGTTAAAAAAACAACAACAACAACTTATATATCCATTTCAACGCCAAACAAGCAAAACTAGAGAATGAATGTTAAAAAAACAACAACAACAACTTATATATCCATATATCCATTTCAACACCAAACAAGCAAAACTAGAGAAAATTAAAAGTTTGATAATAGTTATCATATCAAAATAATAAACTAAAATAAAATTCAAATAAAAATAAAGAAGTGAAATGTGAAATCAAACATTGGTTTTGTGTGACATGAAATGAAACTTCACAAAGATTCAATGTTGAAAATCAAATATAGTCAAACAATAAATAGTAAAATCATAATATTAGGCATTAAAAATGAAAATATTGGTTGGGGAGACCATTCTATTGTACTTATTCAAGAAAAAATAAAAGGGGTGGTTGTTGTAGCCACAACAATGTCTTGATATGATAACAAAGAGGCATTTGTGAGGATGTATATTGGTATTATGATACATGTGTCTTTTAATTATTGCAAGTAGATGCAGGATGCTCCATCATCTTGCAAGAGTGAGTAGCCAAGTATGCTTCAACAATGTGCTTTATGTCATGGAAGATGTACTATATGACACACTAGAATGTTGCACCAACATTTTGTAGGTTGAAAGAAATTTTATTGTATGCAAAGTTGCCCCAAGGACATATGAATGTTGTGTCATGTTGGTCCTCAAGCTTGATTTGAATTTGATTGTATCTAAATAATCCATCCTTAAAGGAGAATATATTATAATTAGCACACTCACTAATAATATTATTGATGAAATGGGTCGAATAATTTCCTTTTGGACAAGTCTTATTCAAATTATGGAATTCCATGCATATGCAAACAATTCCCTGCTACTCATCAATTAGAATATGGTTTGACACCCATTATGTCATAGGAACCAAGTAGATGAAACCCACCTTGAGAAGTTTCTCCACCTCAACCTTTATTGCTACTTCCTTCCTAGGATTGACTTGATGAAACTTTGTAAAAAATTCTTGACATTATTGTAGTTTTTTTTTATTTCATGATCAATAATCCTAGGGTCAATCCCAGGCATTTCCTTGCATGACTAAGGAAAAATATCGTGAAATTCCTTGAAGGGATTGGTATAAATTTGAACCATTCAGGATTACAATCCTCCCTAATGAAGACATTTACGATGACATTTATATAAATGTATATATTAATTTGAATGGCGTTTGAGATATTCAACATATTTCCTTCAACATACATATCTTATTTTTCTAAAAGGTTTGTAGGCCATACCATCTCTTTTTCCAAAGTAACCTTGAAATCACTGCTTTCGACTCTTTTCATTTTTGGGAAGAAATATGATCAATGTTGAAAATCATCCCATGGTTGTTTAGGACCACTCATAACGTCCATGATGCCTCATGATATGGTAAAATTGAGTCCAAAAATTTGATGTCGTGGTTGGAGTGGAAAGCCAAAACAAGAGTATTTAGATGTTCCAACTCTTCCAACTAAGAAGGATTTGGATTATGGTTTACATATCCTACTTGAATTACTTGATAAGAAATATTAGTTATAGATAGAGGTACAACCATTCCTTCATTCTTTTTCCTTTTCTCTTATGGCACTTCCATAGGAGAGGGAAGAATCCACGGGTCATCAAAATAATAGGTTCAAAAGTAACAAATATGCGGTTAGCTCATGGAATCACTCATCGTGGGTTCCATAGGAGTAACATAGATATAATTTATAGGTGAGGAGAGTTTAAATGTTCCCATAAGGGATGGATATAGTCAAAGACCCATACTTCTCAATGTCTTATCAAGATTATCAATGGGAGGGAAATTAGGTTCCTTTAAGAGAGACAAGTATGGAGGCATGCAAGGCAATTGTTTAATTGTGATATTTAGTGAGGAAAACAAGGGACTCATAAGATTGATGAGTGATTTATATCATAACATACATTCAATTTCATCCTAGAAATAAATTGTAGTTGATTAGATCATCAACCACTCCAACTACAATTGAAACCATTTTACCACTTAAATTGATAAAAAATGAAGGGATAATTCCATGATACCAAAAAGAATATCTATCAAATGAATTTAACATGCTAGGAGAAGGAACAATCTCAGGGTACCCATTTATTTCCTAATCTGCTTTGGACATGATGTATGTGGTGGTTTCTTCACTGACTAATGTCATGAATATATTCTTCTCCAAGGAAATGACAACAATATGGGAAGCATATTTAGGTGGGAGCTTTGGTTTTACATTAACAGTGTCAAGCACAATAACCTCATAAATAGCAGGATCTATGACTCTAATGGTAGTAAGTAGTGCACCTATCTGCATTGCGTGGCTTTAAAGGAATTATAATGCCAAAATAACACAAGGTGTATGAGTAATATATTCTATAATGGAGTAGTTTTGAGCTATTAATCCAATATGGTCTCATATCACCTTGAGAACACCCTTAGGCATTCCTGGCACTAACTACATCAAGGGTTTTCGAAATGTAAGTGTTTGAAAGACTTGTTATATTATTTTCATAATGAATGCTCAAGAATATCTTCATTATGAGATTTGTTTTCAAGGTTCACTTCTATATCACACATATATACATTTGATGGAATTATGCCCCCTTTCTAGGGCTAACCCAAACTACACCTTTACAAAGGTGTAGGGCTACTAGTCAAACCAACATACATATTCTAGCCTTGACGAAAAGGATTTGCTAACAAAATTGACTAGTAAGTAGCATAATTATAACTTAACTGGCATTGTGCTTCCTCAAGTTCATGGGATTGATGAATAAGATGGTCAACCTTACATAACTTGTAAAGGAACTTAAACATCTTTCTATGCTTCTTCAATGCACCGACATTATTATTATTGTTGTTGTTTTTATTACTTTTGGTTATTTTCATGTTATTTTTATTTCCTCTTTTATTCCCTTTAGGTTGTTAGGTTCTCTTATTATTCAAAGTTTGTATCGTGAGTACTTTGGAAGGTTGGAGAAGAGTTTTTTTTAAGCATTTGATTATGGGACCACAAATGACTATAATGAGAGTTGTCCTAACTTACTCATTAATTGACTAGGTATAGTAGAGGCAATAGAACCAACTACACCATTGACTGGTGTAAGATTTGGCTTGGATGGATCAATATCCTACCTGGGCACATTTGGAAAAGGTTTGTACAAAACCCCTAACTAGGCGTAGACTAGATCCAATTGTTGAGCATGAAATATTGCACCTTGTTTTGAGTAGACTCTAGTTAGAACAACATCTTTCAATATTTGTGGAAATAATGATTTTAGAAACCATTGCAATAATAATTCCTTTAGGATTAAAGCCCTGATAATTTGGCATCGATGCCACTGAATGTTATTAGATATGTGTGTGGCATTGTCCTATTGAAGTGAAAAAATCAATTTCATGCTCGTTGTATACTGAATAAGAAACTAGAAATGGTTTAAGAACATGTTAGCTAACACACCAAAGGTGTGATAAGAAGTAGAGTTAATATCAATCTTCCATCTAGCAATGAATCTAGTTATGAGTCCATTGAAAGAGTCTGAACTTGATGGAATTATTTATCAGAGTTAGAAGAGAACCATAAGTAGAAATTCATCACATGATTTCTTAGATCCTCACCAAGTTTACCTTCAAATTTTGGTATATCGTAAGGAAATTTGGTTGTGATTGGGGGCCAATGTGGCAAGGTGGGTAATGCATGATCATATCATTATTTAAATTCATCAAATCATGGAGATTTAATGTAACCAAGAAAGTAAGTTTATAATGAGAAATCTAGTTCCCACTACCAATCATGGAGCACATTATCTAGTAGGGACCAATAGTGGTATTAATTGGTTGATTACTTGGCCCTATCTTTCCAAGGAACATTTTATGAAAATCTAGGGTTTGAAATTAACTTGGTATCCCTTAGTTGAAAGCATGAAAGCCTCCACTTAGCTTCATAATCGAATAAATGGATTCCCCCCTATTGACCCCCCATAAGGTGTTAAAGCACCATACATAGGAGGACCCACGAGGGCTTCATTGACAAAGAAATACTATATCACATGCATTCATATTGGGGCATAAAAAATGAGGCAAAAATGAAATAATATATTGAGCATATAATACGGGGTAAAGGGTTTTTATATGTTGTATAAAAATATGTGTATTATAAGGTATTGTTTGTACAATACATTGGCCACGTGGAGGCAAAAAACAAGTGAGATAGAGAAATAGAGGTTCATGAGTATTGTGGGAGTATCAAGAGTGGGAGGGACAAAGAAAAAACTATGGTAATATTAAGTCCATAGTAGCCTAATATTTAAACCTATGGCCCTAATATTGACATGCAATTCATGGTAATGTTAAATTCTTAAAATAAAAGTGGCATTCTCCTTTATCTTTCATTTTCATCATTTTATTTAACATTACCATGAAATGACTCAAGATGTTTGAGAGTGGTTCCAACCTCATTAGATTTCATATGGAGAAAGTAGAATTTTAGATCTCACTCAAAATCCAATAGACTTATTAGTTTTTTAGGATTTCAGGATTGGGGGGATTGCAATGTTTCCATTGAATTTTGTTATGTACTAGGGTATGGAATTCGTATTTAATCAAGAGAACAAATCCCTCTATATTTCTTGATGTTAGAGACATTGGTTGTCAAACTCCTTCATCATGACCCTACTAAAAACGTAATCATCACTCGAACAAAATCTTGACTTGACATGCTACGTTTTTTCTATCTTATGTTAACACTTAGAGGGAGATATTAATGACATAGATGCCAAGATAGTCAATGATTTTGATGATATGTAGATATTTGTTGTAGCATGATTTTTTTGGATGCTAGAGTCCGAACAGAGCCTATTTGTTGATGTATTTTTGGTTCAGAGATGAGTTTCACTTGATGTTATTTTGGTGATATGCACCCTTACATGCTATGTAAATGAGAACTTGTAAATTGTAGACCTATGGTTGATGAAGATTATAACTACTAGATGAATGATGTTATATGGTTTAATCCATGTTTTTATGTTTTTATGTTTTTTTATTATTATTATTATCACAAATTCATCTTTAGACATGATTTTGTTTACATATATGCACCAAAATATATATTATATAAAATTCACTCCCAAAATTGCTCCCAACCTGGGAGCTTTTGAAAATTTCACTCCTCGCTCCTGCTTCCACTCCCACTTCCCACTTCTACTCCCACTTCTTGCTTTTGCTCCCACTCCCAAGCAACCTTGCTCTAGAATAGACATGCATCACATTACTAATACCTCTATGATCTATGTCTAATGTGTGTTAATATTTTTTACCTATTGCTCAGCTAGTGATCCTCCTAATGATAGGACATTAGAGAAGACAATAGATATTGCACCTTCACCCTTTCCTTATATTACCGATGAACATGTTGAATGAAAGTGAAGGATACAATGATAGCGACTATTGCTTGGTAGAGGGCACATGCATGCCACAAGAGATAGTGAAATAGACTATTGTTTGGAAGAGGGTGCATGCATGCTAAGGGCACACATGTCACACCTTCATTTAATTCTAGTTTAAATGTTGTTTCGAATTTAGAAATTCAGTTTTTGATATAGCTTTTATTTTTTTTATTTTTAGCATGCATGATCTATTCTTACTAAGGGTTTAGATCCTTAGTCAATTAGAATACTTATGCATGAGAAATTCCCATCTTAGGTATAGGACACAAATCTCAAGGAAGGGATGCATGCTTGTATGCTCTAGTTCATCTTTTGATGGAGACACACTTACTTGGCACTCTTACCATGCAATTATGGTGCACTAGGTGATTAGGTTAGGACTATGATTTGACAAAGTCCAACCAAATAGGATTTTTCATGTGTCAATATTCATTGTACTTTCCATCCTCTATTCTATAAGCGAGATGAAAGGTGTGTCATTGTGTTGGTTATTGAGATTTTGTTTTGAACTGTTATAGTGTATCTTTTTCAGTATTCAATACAAGATAGATGCAATTGAGATTTCAAACGTATGTATTTTCCATTCATATTTTCCACAATATGTATTTGTAAATCAACCAACTTATATCTGCCTCTTTTTTATTGAAACTTTCAAGTTTTCAGCTACCTAGTATTTAGGTTCTTTCTAGGTGCAAAATCTACTTACCATTGTTAATGAAAATAAAGGGATATAAAAAATGGATACCTACGATATCTAGTTAAAGTAGGGTCTTTCTAAATTGGGAAGATGTATTGGGTTTGTATTGGTAGGGGGTTAAATAAAGTGATTTTTAAAGGTATTTTCCAATATGTAGTCAAATTAAGGGTATTGTTTAGTATGCCACAAATGTGTGTTCTATGTTAGAGGTTCATTAAGTGAAGCCCCCATGGGGGAACCATGAGAAGCATAGGGATTTCTCACTATTTACATCCCAAAATAAGGGACGACATCAGTCCCATATTGTTGAAATATTGAAAAAGGAATGTTACTAGTTGGTGCACTAGAATATGGAAAGTTTCCACCCATTTGAATTCCAAATCCTTGGAAAGATGTTTCACCCATTGACACACTAGAAAATAGGAAATGTCCATTTCCTAATGAAGGATTTGGAGTAGGGATATCCCCCCCCCAAATCGGAAAGCTTAAATGAGAGTTGATGAAATCCTGACATTTGAACCAGAACTAGAAGGAATGTAGGAAGAATTCAAAGGAATAATTGCAATCTAGACAAATGATATTTCAAAAGAGAAGGAACTCCCACCATAATAAGTAGAGGTTTGAGTTCCCCCGCTATGAAATAATATAGAAATAGAAGTGGTATTGACCACAAGAGAAACTGTAGTAGTAACCTAAGAAGTTAGTACATTGAGGATTAACTTCTCCCCCACCGATGTTTGAAGGGGGGACTTGAATTCCCACTTGTCCCAGAAGAATTACCAAAAGAGTTCACATTAGACCACTAAAAAGAAAGGGCGTGAAGTAGAGTTTAGTCCCAAGTACGCCTAATGAACATAACAACTAGCATATTAGGCCCAGTAACTAAGTTGAAATTTAGCCCATCAGTGCCAGGGATATCAACAATCTTGATTGGTGCAAGATCATCCTGGAAGTTAGTTGTAGCTTGCCTAGAGATAGAGATATAACTATTTAGATAATGAAGATAAAATTGAGCTTCAAGAGCTTCAAGATCTTCTTCACTCCATGTCTCCTCCACATGAGGATTTATTTTTGCCCGAGTTGGTTGAACTAATTCTGATGGACCAATTTCATCCAATTTGTGCCTTTGAGGAGGTGACTCCATCTTTTCAAGAGAAAGGCCATATACCCTTCTTGACTAATGGAGCAGTCTCTCAGCGACTTTCAATAAAACACTGAAAAGTGGCAATTAAAAGACTCCCTATGATTTACTAGAAACGACGATCACCACATTATTTATAAATTCTAATTACATGATTATTTACCAATATAATTTATTACATTAATGGAGGTAGAATTTATAAACCAATATAATTGATATTTTTTTATTTTTAAAATTGATTTATTCACCTTTTGAATTGTGCAGAGGGATTGGGTCTTATTAGGCAATCATGATTTCACCAATATAATTTATTTATTTTTATTTTTAAATTTGATTTATTCACGTTCTGAATTGTGGAGAGGGATTGGGTCTTATTAGGCAATCGTGATTTCAACGACCTTGTCATACATGTACATGTTCGATAATTCTTCACCTTTTTCGACATGGACATGACGTTTCCTATATAATTGTGTTAATATTTATGGGAGATCCATATTCAATTAATTTTCAAGGGTTCTCGAATCCATTCCAAGCCTTCACCATTGTAGACATGGACATGACATTTCCTATGTAATTATGTTACTATTAATTGAAGATCCAGATTCAATTAATTTTCAAGGGGTCACGAATCAACAAAAATCAAGATGTGGCATTACATGCAATAATCCTTCGCCAGAGATCATACTATTGGCGATGAAAATCGTTGATTTTGCGCGGTAAACCGAGAACTAGAAAGGCTAGGTAAAAGTTTGTTGGAGTCCATCCTATTGGTGATGAAAATCGTTGATTTTGGGTTGGGATGCTATTTAAAAAGCTAGTTCACTAAGTCTTTAAATGAACCTAGAACTAGAAAGGCTAGGTAAAAGTTTGTTTGATTCGAAAATGGTTTTCAAATTATTTTGACAAGCTCTCTCAAAATATTAGGTTGATACAACAAAGTCACAAGTCATTAACACTTTTTGGCATTTATCACAAGAAAACGTGGTTCTAATGAGTTGTGTAAGGCGTAAATTAAGGCCTTCACAAATACTTTGACTTTCTCATTTCTACAATTTTTAAAACAAGAATTGACTAATAATTAAATGTCAACATAGAATTTTAACATTTGTACATTAAAATTAATCTTTTAAATAACAATTTAAGTAATACAAATTGTGATTTCAAAGATTTTCTGTTTATGCAATTTTAATAAATAGAAAGCTATGTAGTTATGTTAGATCAAACGTCCTCTATTTATAGAATCACGTTATGCTTTCCATCTATTTTAACAAGAAAGAAAAAGATGAGCAAAAATAAAGTATTTTTCTTTTTCCTTAATCATATAAAGTAAATTAATTTAGACCATTATTAAACAATATTATTAAGTTAAGTAATTAAATAGATGTGTTGTATGTAAAAAGTGTATGATATATTGTGTGTTGAGTGTTTATATATTTTTCAATTATTTTTGGAAATATTAATACATTTTAATTAAAAAACAATTATTACAAACAAGATATGCATTTAAATGACAGACATTTCATTGTTTTAAGATATTGCTACATTGTATATAAGTATATAAGTAGCAGACAAATAGAAAATCTAGTTGGATGACAACTCTTCATCAACAAATATGGTAACATTCTCATTCATTATTATTCAAAACAATTTAGGTGTTGTATTTCGACTACCATGGATTTCTTTTTTGCCAACACAATATAAATATGTATTTTCATAATTAAACATAAGCGGAAAGATATATTTTACAACTATCTTACAAAACATAGTAATTAACCATAATAATTTTATAATTTCACTTTTTTAGTAAGTAACCAAAAAGGCTAACTATACCACCTTGTTTTATGTTGCATGTCTATTGTATTTTAATTTTACTTCAAATGTGTTCCAATTTTAAAATCTCATTTAAATTCAAACTTAGTTCACCCCTCTAATTCAATTTGGGTTTTTATGATAGCCATAGTCATGTCTATTCAAACCATTATAATGAAAACGAAAACATGCATAGTCGTCAATGTAGGAAAAACGAGCGTAGGCATCCAACGTAGGGCCGTGATGCCTCCAAAATAAAACGATTGTAGGTAAAGTGTGTTCCAAGATAAAATCGACGGAGTTATACTCGCATAAAGAGGATTGTCCCTTTGGCTTATCAGTTTCTAATTGAATCACATTGAAATAGTTGTACAATTTACTTTATACACAGTCTTTGATATATGTTAAAAAAATAATATTATAATGAATTATATATTAAATTTAATTAAAGTTCATAGTTTTTTTTTATTTGGAATATTGTTAATATATATATGAGTTATAGTTTACGTTTTAATTAAATTTATGGGAAAGTTAATGAGAAATATGTGTTTATAAGTAGTAATTTTTATTTTATTTATATTAAAAATTCAATATATAAATATTATATTAAGTTATATATTAAATTTAAGTAATTATATATATATAAATATTATATATATATATACACTTGAATTTAATGATGAATTTCATGTGAATTTTATCAGAAAATTTGAATTCAAATTGAAATTAATTGTTGTTGAACTTGAATTTGTAGGTTAATATAAAGGACCGAGTGTTAAAAAAATGTAAGACACAAACTAATAATTAGATATGTGTTTTAAACAAAAACAAAAAAAATATCAACACAACATACTCAAAATAATGGCAAATCCATAAAGAGAAACACCATAAATTATTTAAATAGTTTCTCAATTTAGATTAAAAGCATCAATTTCCTCATTTCCAAAAATTCAAACAATGTGACTTTTCAAGTTCCAACCTAACTCTTCTTGTAGCATATCTTTCAAGGAGAAATGACCAACAAGAGGATTCAATGTCACACATAGTAAATTCTTAAACAAATTCATTCAATTCTTACCTTGATTTTCTCTTCTTAAACCATATAAATTTCTTAAACTAAGCATTCATATGAAATTATAGACTATAGAGGAGGAACTTATTTGTTTATGAATTGAAAACCACATAATTGAATAAGGGTGAGTGATTTTCTATCCCACTTTAGACTCTATTGCACATCATTTTCTCTACAATAGGACACCCACTATTGAGGCGAAGATTCCACAAGGGAGAAATTTGCAATCTCAAGGATTTGTAGGTAGTGTCTATCACTCAAATAAAGGACTTATTGGTCAATTTTCTCACTAAAATTTCCAGAGGAACAAAAACAACTATTGGGAACCTTTAATGCCTACCTCACACAACACAATGAGAAAACCCCCTTTTATGCTCCACAATCCCTTAGAAGGATCCCCGTCCAATTGTCTCTAGTGTGTGCCTAGCAAGGTCCCAACTGTGGCCTTGTAAATCTAGTGGTTTGTATTGGTTTCCTGATCTTTTCAAGGTTCTAAACACTTGCTTCCATAATATTTATTCCTCACACACTATGGCTAGCTTCCTTTCTCTCCATCAACTCTATTTTTCTTACTTCCTCCCTTCCAAAAACTCATTTCTCTACTTTAGTCAAATTTCCTCTCCCTTTTTCCAATGCATGTTTGGCTTTCACAATTCCCCAAATTGATTATACTAAGTCCATATCTGCATAACTTGGTGAGGCAATTTTGTCACCCACATCTTACATGCATTCAATGGTACAATCCCCACCATAAGAGTCATTTGTACATGTAGCATAACTAGGTGAGATAACTTTCTTGCCAACCTCTTACATGCATTCAATAATTGGGTTATGGATAACTTAAAGGGAAACTTAAATGGTTTATCACAAAAATAATTTAGCAAGGTGGTTTGGAATTTTTGACATGTAGAACCCTTTTAGGCCACCTCACTTTTTCCCATTTGTGGGATCATGACCTTTATAAATTCTGGTGTTGAGTCAATGATTTAATTTTTTTATTAACTAAAAATCAAATATATAATGTTCAATATGTCCATATCACCATGGATGCATGCTAATAAAATATCCATGCTAAAGTAAAACTAATATTAAACATAATTAATTACAAAGTAATTAGGAGATTAAATGTGGGACATTACATTAAGGCACCACACAAATACCTTTCTACAATGATACTTTTGGTAATAATAATTTTTTTCCATCTCCACATATATGATGTTATTGGAGTGAGTTTTTAATAACTCAGTGTGGCTTCACTATATTTCATTTTTAAGTTGATAATTTATTATAGCCACTATTTAGTAATTATGTATTTAAGGTTATAATGGTTAAGGTTGTTGATTTCGATTTTGAATTGAAAATGCAGTTTGTTAAGGATATGAAGTGTTTTGATTATTTTTGTAGGTTAGATGTGTTGTTTTTTTTGTCATTTATGTGTATGATCCAAACTTAAACAAGAACGCAACAAATTACATATATAACCATAAATCCAGAGATGCAATAGGAATAACACTTCATTTCATTAATATCAAATATTCAAATATGCTTACAAATAGAATGGATATAAACTAGCTCGGGCAATGGTAGCTTATCTCTCAAAAGATATGTGGTGACTACATGCCTCTGAATTGTGTTAGAATGAGGCTCAAGGGACTATTTATTATTGAACAATGAGGGAAAAACCTTAAATAACCAAAACCCTAACCCTAGGAGATGGAACACCAAGATTTTGTGGGCCCCGTTGGGGTTAGTTGGGTAGCCAACTTCTCGGGTTGTACCTTGGTCATATTATCTTCATTTGGCGCATACGATACCTTGTTGGAAATATCTCTCTAATTAATACATGATTTGTTATAAACAACTACAAGCCTATTGCAGACCTCAAAAAAACATCATTTAGGGGGTCAAAATTACTCTGAAAGTTCAGGACCCAAAAAACTGCTAAAAATAGTAAATGTTGTAATAAAAAAGGAAACAAATGGAACCAACTAGAGGTATAAGTGGAATAGGCGGGTGGCCACTAATATCCACCTGGATCAATCCTCCCTCCTTAGGAAGCAATGGTCCCCATTGCGTGTAGAGCCTCCATGAGGTGAGGAAATTTCTGTTGAACCTGGTCCCTGGTGAACCACTTTCCCAAGTGAAGGAGTTGGCATCCTTTGACAACTCGATATAGTTGGATCCTCTGTTGGTGAGTGTTCTTGATCTATGTGTCCATGATTTGATCAGTTATGGCATGTTCCATGCAATCTGGGTTTAGCTATGTTGGTGTGAGTTGTTCTGCAATATCAGATGTGTCCAACAATGGTGGAAAGTATGACTAAAGGCGGTCTACATTGAACATTGGGTGTAGACCAAGGAACAATGGAATGTTGAGCTCGAAGGCATTGTCCCCTACAACTTTGGTTTTGGTGTATGACCCATATGAGAGCGGTTGTACCTTGCAGTGGAGTCCAACGAGGCGATCCTTCTGCAAATGTAGCCAAACTTTATTACCCACCTAGAAATTGTGCGACACTCGATGTTGATCATGGCGCTACTTGTACTTAGCATTGGCTCTGTCCTATATATCATGGACCTGCTAGCAGATGTGTTGAATGTGCTCAATGAAACTGTTAGCCCTGTCAGCTTCGGATTGAACGTGAGCTAAATCTTCCTGAGTAGCTGCAAATGGTATGGCCACATCAATGGGACATAATGGCTGCAATCCCAACCCTACCTGAAAGTGGATGTCACTTGTTGAGCTATGGAGAGATCTGTTGTAGCTATGTTGGAAATAGAAGATGCTTTCATCCCATATGCATCGATGCTTCAAGTTGTACATGCGCAAAATGCATACAATCATCTTGTTGATGATCTTTGGTTGGGCATTAGTTTAGGGGTGGAAATTCGCCGACTTAGTAAGTTTTCTATCCAGCATCGACCAAAGACTTGACCAAAATGCCTTAGGAATTTTTTGTCCCTATCTGAGACAATGGACTCTGGGATCCCAAAGTGTACCCACACTCACTCAAATAAGAGCTTAGTAGTGGTCTCTGTTGTGATACTCTTCTTGCAGGTCACCATAATGGTCATCTTAGAGAATTTTTCGACGACCACGAAAACATAGTCGTTGCCATGCTTAGTAGAAGGAAGGCCCAACATGTAATCCATGGAGATGGATTCCCAAGGTCAACTAGGGTTAGGCAGAGGATTATATAGGCCTTGCTTCTTGATGGTTGATTTGGAAATGGCGCAAGAAATGCAGGATCTAATGTACTTCCCAACATCCTAATGAAGGCTTGGCCAATAAAAATACTTCTGCAGTACTGCCACTATTTTCTCTACTCTGAAATGTCTAGCAACCTGACTGTAGTGCGCTTCCCAAATAATCTTGGCACACCCGCTTGAAGGAACACATATGTGTCCTAGGTGGCATAACAGTGCATCTTGGAGGTGAAAATTTGGAACTTTCTTACCTTCCAGGAGTGTCTGGTATGTGCTTCCTAATTCTGGATCACTCTTGTAAAGATGCGGGCACCCCAAAGTCTCGTGCCCACTAGAGTCGAGCATAGTGATCAGCACCATGACTGGTTGTTGGCTGAGGCAGTCTACAACATCATTGGTGTTGTCCTTCTTGTACTTATTTTTCAAATGGAATTGTTGTAGGTATGTGAACCGTTTCTTATGGCAATCATTATACAACTTCCCTTATGTCTATATGAACTGCAGGGGTTGGTGATATATGTGGATGACCATTTCATTCCCCAGAATGTAATGCTTCCATTGACGGCAGGCCTGCACAATGGAATATATATATTTGTCATAGGTGGGATACTTTTGGACTGTGTCTAAAAGTGTCTCATTGTGGTAAGACACTAGATACCCCTACTGAGTAAGAACTGCACCAATAACATAGTCGAAGGCATCTGTCTCAATCTCAAATGGTTGTTGCAAGTCTGGTGATGTGAGCAGTGGTGTAGAGCAGAGGCGATGCTTCAACTTGGAAAACGCCTTCTATTGGGTTTCAGACCATAAGAAATTTACTTTCGCTCTGCCCTTGGTGACTTGATTTAAAGGCCAAGTGATATGAGAGAACCCTAACACAAACCTGCGATGTAAATTCGCAAGACCCATAAAGGTGTGGAGCTTTGTTAGAGTGGTTGGGGCTAGCCGATCCTGAATGACTTGTATCTTGGTTGGGTCCACATACACACCCTGCTCATCAATGATGTACCTCAGATATTGAACTTGGGTCATGCCAAAAGTGAATTTCTCCAAATTGGCACACAACTTGTGATGTCACAGGGTTTAGAGGACCTGTCGAATATGGTGGAGGTGCTCTTATCAACTTTGGTTGAAGATCAAGATGTCATCTGAATACACCACCACAGATTCATTAGTGAAGGGTCGCAAGATGTTTTCCATCAATATCATGAAGGTTTTTGGGGAATTTGTTAACCTGGAAGGCATGAACAACCATTCAAAAAGGCCCTCCTTGATTTTGGAGGCAGTCTTCCACACATCGGAGGGTTTGACAGGCACCTGGTGATAATCGAACTTCAAGTCAATCTTGCTGAAATATTTGGACCCCTTGAGCTGGTCCATAAGGTCATCAATCCATGGGATTAGGTACCTATTCCGTACAATGGTCTTGTTCAGTGTTGATAGTCAATATAGAGTGTCCAGGTCCCATCCTTCTTCTGTACCAACACAATTGGGCACCCACAAGGTGATGAGCTTAGCTTGATGTTCCCTTTCTGCAACAACTGTTGAATTTTCCTCTTGATCTCGTCATTCTTTTGGACAAAACATCGATAGATCGATCCATTGGGTAGTGTTGAGCCCAGGGTCAGATCGATGGAGTGCTTAACCTGACAATGCATATGTACCCTCATAGGTGAGGTGAAAATGTCCATGTATTCCTCCACAGCCTTGTCCATTTGCTGCTACTGTGTGAAGGAGCCTTGTCTGGAAGCCATGGCCACAATATTCTTCTTGCCTTGAAGGCGAATCATAAGGAAAACAAATTTCATGCTCTATGAAATTATCTTACGGCATTGCTTTGCAGATATCAAAGAGGTGGTTGTAGGCAGGGCTACCTCTGGTATCTTGTACAACTTATTGCCCAAAGTAATAATCACAAAGTGAGGTCTAGACTCATATATCATACATTCCACTTCCACAAGTATGGTTTTCCTAATAATACATCACAAACTTCAAGAGGAGCAACATGACACAATACCTCATCCGTGAAGGGCTTGATGTTGTAGGGAAGGCAACACCATTTGTTGATGCAGAGATCTTGTCCTTAGTGAAGCCACCTGACGGTGTATGGTTATCGATGTGTTATAATCGGTACACCCAACCACTTCATGACCTCTGCTGAAATGAGGTTCTTTTGGCTCCTTCTATTGACGATGAATTGCAGCGAAGAACCCTTCACCCACATTTATGAGTGGAAGAGGTGTTCCCCCTCCTTTGGATCTTCAGGCTCATTCTTCTGGATCCCGGTGGCGGCCACAATGGCACTTGACTCCATGTCAATGATCTGCTTCCCTTTGTCATTCCCCTTGTCGGGTTCTGATTCAGAGTTGGAGCATGTGTCTGATTTAGAAGCCTTTAGCTCAGCTACCAGTGACTACTTGGTCCGACACTCACTTGTGTTGTGAGTGGAGCTCTTATGGAACTCACACCATTTTACCATGTCCTTATTTGTCTTTGTGGCATTTTTCTTTCCTTGCGGCTTCGACGGGTTGTCCTAGGTTGCCCTGCCTTGGCTTTGTCCTTTGTTCTGGGGTTTGGAGGCACCTTTCCCTTGCTTCGGATTCACAGATCAAAGTCTCACTTCTTCTGTTGAAACTTCTGCTCAATCTTGATAGCGTATCGATATGTTGTGTTGAGTGAGGAGATGTCCAGTAGATCCATCTCGTCCTGTATGTACTTGTATATACAACCACAATACTTGAGTACCAAATTTCGCTCATAATCCTTGATACCCAACTTCGTGTGAAGGATATGAAAAACAATGGTAAACTCTGACATGTCTTAGTCCCTTCCTTGCCACAACATGGTCCACTCTATGTATTTATCCTCATAGCTCCTGATAGGGTAGCACTGCTCCTTGATGGGATCTTGGAACGAATTCCAAGTGGGTGCGGCTAAAAATAGTGAGGGTGTATTTTCGTCCTTCTTCTCACAGTAGGTTTCCCACCAGTCCTTGATGTGGGGGGCGACTTTGAGAAGCGAAAAAGTAATATTTTCCCGGCTGGAAAAATTATGAACAGAAAAATATCCTTCTAGCAAATTTAACCATTTATCTACGACGTCTGCATCTATTTGGCCTTCAAATATGGGGATGTCAAAGTTAATTTGTACCTTAAAGGGTTTGGCACTGCCAGAGTGGTTGCTGGAAGGAGATGCATCACCTTTGGGTAGTCGCTGAAGGATCTAGGAAAAGTTGTCCATCATCACTTTCCTCTGTCGCTCAAGGGATTCTTCGAGAAATATTTTGAAAGGATCTCCTTTCCCCTCGTCTTTCTTCCCCTCCGCCATGGGAGGCCGTCAAGATTTGCAAGGCTGGTCTTACAAAGGGTCGACCAGTTCGAGCCCTAACTCCTTATATCCTAACCTCATTGGGGACATGTAAAGAAAAATAGAGAAAGAGCATACCACTCTGATACCACTGATCTGAACTTAAACATGAATGCAACAAATTATAGATATAACCATAAATCTAGATATGCAATAAGAATAACACTTCATTTCATTAGTATCAAATACTGAAATATGCTTACAAACAAAATGGAAATAAAATAGTTCACGCAATGGTAGCTTATCTCTGAGAAGATATGTGGCGGATACATGCCTCTAACCTATGTTACAATGAGGCTCAAGGGACTATTTATTATTGAACAACAAGGGAAAACCATAAACAACCAAAACCCTAACCCCAGGAGATGGAACGCCAAGAGTTTGTGGGCCCTCTTGGGGTTAGTTGGCTAGCCAATTTCCTAGGGTCGTAACTTGGTCACATTATCTCCATTTGGTGCGTATGATACCTTGTTGCAAAGATATCTCCGAGTACTACATGTTTTGTGACATGGCCATGCCTACAAGTATGGGCTATGGGCCTATTGCGGACTTCAAAAAATGTTGTTTAGGGGGTCAAAACTGCTTCGGAAGTTCAGGACCTGAAAAAATGCTAAAAATAGTAAATGTTCTAATAAAAAATTAAACAAATGAAACAGACTAGAGGTCTGGGTGGAATAGGCAAGTGGCCACCAATATCCACTTGGATCATTGTATGGGTTAGGTGTGTCATTTTATGTAATAAGGTGTGTTGTTTATACATGTATCTTGAATTATGTGGGTTAGACACACCATTTATGTGTGTTAGGTACATTGTTCATGTTTATCATGTATGTGTATGAATTAAGTATTGTTTGTATACATATATTAAGCAATTCACTTGTGTGTATTAGTTGGATATGTCATTTAAGTGCACAGATTAAATGTATCATTTATATATGTGGGTTAAGAGTGTCATTTACATGTACCACTTATGTTCATATTTGTTATATTGGTTGGGTACATCATGTAAGTGTATGGATTAAATTAATTGTTTATATGCGTGTTTTAAGAGTGTCATTTACATGTGCCACTTATGTTCATATATGTTATATTTTGTAAGATCTTAAATCCAATACTATATACAATGTGAATACAAAATAAACCTATATAACAACCAATGGAATTTGTATCTTAGACAAGACAAGATGGAGATCTTTAATTAGATTCTAAAAAATAGCAATATTATATCAATCCAAACATTCCTTGATTGTTTAGGTGGTAATATAATTACCATCCAGTAAACTTATAACACTATGGAAAGAGTCATGTATACTTGTCTATTTTTACTAGTTTAACAATTTTTATGTATTACAAAGATAATACCTCAAATATACATATCTTATTATCTCATACCACCTTATGGTTATATTGGTATGGACTGTTTAATATAATGTCATATTGATTGAGTAGAGAAATATCACATTTAGCTATATCTATGATGCCTTATGTGCAATCACAAAGGTAACACAACAATCCTTATCAAACTCCAATTTTCCCTTAAAAAAAAACTAATCAAGATGAGATGGATCTAAATGTCATAAATAATGAAACTTTAAGCACTCAATAATAAATGATGAATGTTGGCAAACTAAACTCCAAGAAATTTATTTAAATTTGTTAGTTGTGTGTGTTCATTGCACATGAGCATGCCATTTATGTGCATGGAATCTTAAGTGTGCATAAGTGTGCCATTATTTATGTATGTATTGATGATATTTGTCTCTTATGTTCATTGATTAGGTTCATATATTAGATATATCATTCATGTGTGGGGATAAGTGCATGAGTTAGATGCATTGTTTAATATTTGGATTATTTATGTGCTTGTTAGGTGCAACTTTTATATAAGTAGGTTTGGTGTTCCAATGTGTGAGTTAGGTGTGTTTTGTATGTGCATTATTAGGCGTAAATTTATGTATATGAGTTAGTGAGTCATTCATATGTGTCAATTAGGGGTGTATTAGGTGTATTTTTTTTATGTGTGTAGTTTAGGTGTGTTGTTTATGTTCATGTTCCAATTGTTTTTTTTTTTTTTTTTTTTTATATGTGTTGAATAGATACATCTCTTATGTGCATGGATTATAAGGTGCATCATTTTTTGCTTATGTGCATCATTTATGTTTAACATGGGTTATGTGCATAATTTATGTGTGTCAATTATAATTTCATGTGTTATTTATTTGGGTGGATTGGTTTTTGGTTTATGTGCTTCACATGTATCCTTTATGTGCTTATATTTACATACATCATTTAAGTTTATGTGTGGGTAGTATGTGGTTTGTTTGTGTTTTTTCCTTTATCTGGATAGTTAGTGGGTATTGTTTATTTGTGTGGGTGAGTCCATCATTTATATTTATGTGTGTCATTCATTCTTATTGGTTATCCACGTCATTTCTTTCTGTTGATTAGGCGAGTCGCCTAAGTGTGCGTTGGGTGATCTCTTATGTGTACCTGTTATGTGCATATGTTAAGTGTATCACTTATGTGTGTGTGTGTGTGTTCGCACATTGCGTATGTGGGTTATGCATGTTGCTTATGTGTTTGGGTTAGACACGTCACTTATATGTGTGTTCAAGTACATTAATGTGTAGCTTAGATGTCTCATTTGTGTGTATGGTTTAGGTGCATTATCTATTCATATGGATTAAGCATGTTAATTATATGTGTGGCTTAGGTGCATCATTTGCATGTGTGTAATTAGATGTGGTGTTTATATGCATATCTTATGTGCATAGGTTATATTCCACCATTGTGAGCTCTTAGTGCAAAACATAATATACAACTCTATTCAAAACTAAATCCTAGATTTCGTTTCATATATTAATGTTATACACACTACAAAAGGTTGAAACTTTTAGCTTCTCAAACATATCAAGATACATATGTAAATGTTCCCTCATTTAAGTGGTAACTTATCAACTTCTTAACTTTTAACATTATAGGAAGAGACATGTATACTAGTTAGATTGAGCAGTAACAATTCATTGTCTTGCTAAGCCACTCATATGAAATTTGCACAAGTCATTGTACTGCTACTATGATTTATCCTCCTACAAAAAATTAATAATATAATGCTCATTTAATAGCCTAAAACATAAGGTAGGAGCCGACACCGCCCCCCCACCCCCCCGAGAAATAAGTGTTACCTTCATTTCATATTATTATGAAAATGTAAAGTCTAACAAAAATATTTTAAATTATACCATATATATATATATATATATATCTATATTATATATATATTATATATATATATATAATATATATATTATATATATATATATATTATATATTATATATATAATTTTGTGTGGTTCAAAAGGATTTGATTATTATGAAAATGTTGATATATTTATAACGATGATGAAAATAGTTCCATCATATGGATTTTTTTTCTACGTTGCAATTCCACTAACTGTCTTCATCATTAATTGCATAATGGGATCATTCCTCAAGTGATCATTTATTCTTTGGACCAAGAGAATGTATACATATAAATTGATATTTTCTAATGTGACTATTTCCTCCTTCGTGCCTTCCCAATGCACCAAAGGCATATATAAAATAAATGCGGTCATGTAAATTATGACCTCAAGCAAGTATAGTGATATAATATAGTTGTCAACAAAATTTGGTCGTGGCACTTAATTTTGTGGCATGATCCCCAACACCATCAAAGTAATTAATGTATATACAACTTAACCTATATGCCATGGCTGGGGCCAACTCGACTCGACGTAGGATTGCACTCAACGCACCACGTTATGTATCCAAACCTATATGTAAATATAAAATACGCAAGAATCATCGACGCCATGCATGTGGCCACAATGAAAGGCATGCAATCCATGCCTGCAAACAACTTGACATATAACAACACTAATGGATGTTTACTACGTGGATTTTTTTCGCATACACTTGGTGTTACTGACATTTGTGGGGTTGTAAACACTAGACTACGAGAGTAACTAATTGGATTATACAAAGTGAGATTTGGGTGTTGATCTGAGTTATTGGACATGACTTGAGCTTATCCCATTGTTTCTCAATGGGCATGTCTTGGTTGTAATTGAACAACAGTAGTTGGTATTCACTCTACTTCTTGTAGGAGGATTGAGATCAGAGCCTTGCTAAGAACTCCCCCATGTGCACTTGCAAGGGCCTAAGGGAACTAAAAATAACTGCTCCTAGAAAATGCAAAACCCTTTCAACACAGGTATGGGCACTATTTTGATCTTGGCTTCCATTGTTGTTGATTTTGTTGCAAAATTTTATATTGTTTTGATCAATTAAGCCTTATGCTCGGAGTTAAGCCTCACCAAAATTACCCTTCACATGATTCCCCTCTATGTTTATTATTTGTCATCCATGTACATGGTCGAAGTATTGTTATGATAAGTTCTAACTCAAGCTTCCAGGCTTGTTGTTTTCAGTTGATTCCTATTGGCCTTTCACTACCTTGGTTATAACTATAGATTTCGAGAGCATATACTGAAGGAACCTACTTGGTTTGGGTTGTCGCTCCACATTTTACTATGTCTCCTTATTTACACAGACATACCACCATGGGTTCATGATGATGAATGACTCAACCCACAACCTTGCTCGTCAAACATAAAATATTACATGTTGCCTTATCCCTTTCTCTCGGGCCCTGCCCCTTAAATAAGTCTCATTAAGACTATTTCTCATTTGACTTCACTCTGTCAACCATCATAAAATTTCCATTTGTAATGTGACTTAATGCTCAACTTGTTGTCCTATTAGTTCAATTTTTTTTTTGTGTGGTGCCCGACCTTCCAACCACTATATCACTTAGGAGCAAAAATGTATAATAATCGAGTCTGTTCGTAAATGAACTGTACATTTCTTTTTTAATTTGTTTTTTTCACATCCCTATTGATTCAATCAGTTTGTCTGACTATATAACTCATCACTTTAACACATTCCATTATATAGGACCAAACATTGTTCATTTCAAAGGGCCTTTATCATCATACATAGGAAGCACAAAAATACTACCAGTACTGATTATCTCTTAATCAGTCATTGATTTTACCTGCTCCCAATTTGCATAATCTTTCTCAAAACATAGTTGCCACATATTTTATTTATCTCCCTAGCATTCAATAAGCACATCTTTGTGCTCAATCTCCCTTTTCTGGCGCATATTGAACTCATCTTTATTCCCTATTGTATTATCTCTTCAATAGTTAAATTATTAGTTTCGATTTCATGAGGGACATGCTCCATACAATGAAAAAGAAGAAAAACATGGTCTAATACCCAACCCTTGTCAGTTACCATTTGTGATCAAAACCTCTCACTTAAAGTCACTTCTTGGCCTAGGTCAAAAAAATGTTACTATTCAAATACCTATTTAAACACATAATGGGAATTATGTTCTTCTAGATGGCATATGCTCAAGCATCGTGGTCTATCTCATGCTTGTAGATTGATTCACACATTCTTGTTTAAAATTTGTAACTAATGTGTGATATGCTTGTTTATCCCAACATATAAAACTACATTTCTTTGTTACATATAAAGGGTTTAAAATGTTTTCTATTGTACTTTTAGCCAAACAAATTTCTCTTATAAAAAGTTGAGATACATATGTGCATGACAAAGTCACTCCATATTATATTTCACTTTCCATCTCATTTAAAGTCCCTTTCATAATTACCATTCAAGAAAATGCCAGGTTAGATCTTCTTTCCTCGTCTGTTCGGTGATCATATAAATATTTGGTCTCATAGATAAGCTTTGTTTACAGTGACACCAGAAATCATGGTCATAAAGCAAAGAAAAGAAAAAATAAAGTATTATTGTCTCCTTTACATGATGATGTCTATATATGACCTTTTCATATCTATGGAATATATTTGTTGCATGCTATAACACTATGTTTTTATCAGTAGTTGCAAAATAGTGTCATTCTTCTTGCCACATCATATACATATTTTCATCTCATTGACCTTATTTACATGCATGTACAATATCCTTTCCTTTCATTATATATCGCCCTAGTTTGTGTACAAATACTCCAACATTTGTGTGAAATATGATTTCAAATAGTCCTTATTTTGTTGTATAATATATCTATATATATATATATATATATGAAGGGGATAGAACAAAAGAACTAACATGATATTGAGAGAGAAAGTAGAAATAAGAAGATCAAATTTTCTATCCATTTCGATATAGATTCATAGGTGTTTAACCAATTAAATTAGACTAGTCTTTTATACCTTGGAGATTCCCCTCCTCCCACACCACATGCATCTCAAACATGGCATTGCCTCCTGAACCTTAACCTCCACAATGATAGCCAGCTCATAACGATGAATGGGAAGCTAACCTTGTCAAGCCCGCCTCAAGATTTGCTCATTGGCCCACCTTCTCTCATCACTCTGTAAATCTTGTCATTGCTCCCCCTCAAATATCCTCTGCTCTATCTCATGCTATGTCACTCCACACACAACAACTTGTTGAATCTCCTACACAGTTGGTAGTATGAAAATTGCATGTGCCTATTATGCCTGTACACTTTACTTGTGAGGCCACCTCATCTCATACTCGTTCTAACACCCCTACAACTGAAGGAGGGAAATATAAGGAGATTCGTTTCACTGATATGCATCCAAAGACACAAGGAGAAAGAGAAAAGGAAGAGAAAGACCTTCCTACTAGGTTGGTCCAAGTAGATATCTTGAGTTATTTTGAGTTTTTTTTTTTTGTTTACTTGTTTGACAATGTTTTTTGACTTTATTGACATTGGCGTATTTTGGGATAGCGATTTTGTATAATATATATATATAATAATATATATATATATATATATATATATATATATATATATATATATATATATATATATATATATATAATATAGTTTATTAGTTTTTTCATGTGGTTCACGAGCACCCTGGTCAGTGAGTGTTCGTTATGTCCACGAAAAAATCTGGGCAATACTAGGCTAAATCGCCCCCTCGGTCTACTGCAAGGACCTGACCCCAAGGGCTTCGGGTGGATTCGACCCTGTGACCTCCCAATGGCGAGGCACGGTTTTTGACCAACTGAGCTAACCTTGGGGCTTATACTATATATATATATATATATATATATATATATATATATATATATAAAAGTTGATGGTTCACTTCATGCACATGATTATGATGATGGTGGTGGTAGTGGAAATGCCATATTTAATATGTTTATTATAGAGTTATAAGGTCAATGTTAATACTTCATGGACATAGTCAAGGACTCCACCTACTTTATGAAATTGAATTAATTAAAAACTAGGAGGTATAAAACTACATTGAAGGGAAGGAAGGAAAGAAGGGAAAAAAAACTAGTGAGGCGAGGTATGCATAAACTCTGAAAGTTGTCATTTCTTCCTTTGATATATTATTTCAAAAGTAGTAGAGTTACATGTTTTGCTTATAGTAGAAATCCTTTCAGGAGTGACAAGGAGTAAAAGGAGTTCATCTAATTTTTGGTCCTTTTTCTTAAAGTTTTTATTAATTTTTATTTTTTTGCATCAATTATTTCTACTAGAAGGTCAAATATTTATTTATATGAGTGCTATTTGGTATGATTTTTGCAGAAACATTGTTCTCTGGTCTTATCAAAAAGATCCCATGCTTCCCAACACTATATATTGCTTTATTATTTGACATTCTGATATCTATTGTATAAATTATGTTACAATGTATACATTTTTAAGCGATTTTTGGTCCTAGTTTTCACATAAATCAACTTAAATAATAAGTTGTACTAGATTTTGTCAATAAAATCATCATTTTTGACAACTCATATTTTTAGTATGTTGAACTCTAGTGAATTTAATGTATATTTCCTGATTTTTTGAGGTAGATTTCTATGATATTTATGATAGAAAATTATTATTAAACTTTATATCAGATTTAAAACACATACGTGTACAGCCTTATGGCCAAGAGGATGTGGTTTTTTAAGAAATATATTTGCAAAGTAACTTATTTATTTTTTGTTTTCTTTGCTTTAAATTAACTTGCAACAATATATGTAATTATTTATTTATCTTATTTTCTATTTATTATGCTTTTGTAATCAATCTTCTTAAATTTTGTTGTACAAATTTGCCATAGATATTTTTCTTTCTTTGGTTTGTGAGAAGTTAGTGTAAATAATTGTATCATAACTTTTGGGCATTAAATCCTAGGCCTAGTTCCATTATCTCACCATCCGAGTGAGACTTGAGGGTGCTTGTAGCGAAGCACAAAAGCTCCACTCGTCAACATGTCTTTAAAGCACATATATAAGAAAAGATGAGACTATAAACCTTATTATTATTACGATGTAGATGATAGTGTTTTATGATAGATACATAAACTATGTTATGGTGATATTGGTGTGGAGTGTTGAATATAATATCCCAATGATTGATTAGGTTATCACACTGTATACATTTTAAAGTTATTTTTGGTCCTCATTTTCACAAAAATCAACTTAAATAACAAGTTGTACTTGGATTTTGTTAATAAAATCGTCAATTTTGACATCTCATATTTTTAGTATGTTGAACTCCAGTGAATTTATTGTATATTTTGTATATTTCCTGACTTTTTGAGCTATATTTCTATGATATTTATGATAAAAATTTATTATTAAACTTTATATCATATTTAAAACACATACCTATACAGTCTTATGGCCGAGAGGGTATGATTTTTGACGAAATATGTTTGCAAAGTAACTTATTTATTTTTTGTTTTCTTCGCTTTAATTTTAGTTGATTAACTTGCAACAATATATGTAATTATTTATTTAGCTTATTTTCTATTTATTATGCTTTTGTAATCAATCTTCTTATATTTTGTTGTACAAATTTCCATAGATAATTTTCTTTCTTTGATTTGTAAGAAGTTACTGTAAATAATTGTATCATAAATTTTGGGCATTAAATCTCAGGCTTGGTTCCATTATCTCACCATCCCAGTGATATTTGAGGGTGCTTGTAGCGAAGCACAAAAGCTCCACTCGTCAATATGTCTTTAAAGCACATATATAAGAAAATATGAGACTATAAACCTTATTATTATTACGATGTAGATGATAGTGTTTTATGATAGATACATAAACTATGTTATGGTGATATTATTGTGGAGTGTTGAATATAATATCCCAACGATTGATTAGGTTATCACATTGAAATATATCCATGAAGGAATCTACAATCATAAATTATGGGAACACAACATATATCAACAACCCCAACATTACCTAAATGCTTACAACCAAGATTATATGGATGTGTAGATGTTGTGTAACATGCAATTTTAAGGAATAGAAAATGTGTAATAAAGGTTTAGGTAACTACAACAAGTTCATTTAAGTTTGTTAAAGAGTGAGGTTAAGGTGTGTAGTAAGCACATCACTTATTTGCATAGGCCATGTGTATTGTTTATGTGTTTTTTTTACATGTGTGGATTAGGGACATGATGTGTCCATGTGGCCCATGCATAGGGTCCTATTTCACAGACATTCCCTGTAGATAATCTTTGACCTACAAATTAAATATAATTTCCATGTCAATATCTATAACACCGTTGATGGTTCTTGGTCCTTAGGCCATGCTTTGAGATCGATAGCTAGTGTCCAACTTAAACAATTTCCTTTGATTCATGGGCCATGTCAGTGCCTTAGGCAACCACACAAGATTTACCTAGGGCATCATCACACTATAAGTGAGATGTGCTCATCATTTTAAGGATTAGCACACCAAAGTGGCTCTTGGTATCCACTCCATGCTTTGTGGCTAAAATATAAAATTTTATGACATAATATGTGTGTGTGGTAATCATGTACCTAGTGAGGGCCACCATGCCGCCACACCTGTCCTAAATAGATACTCTTTGGTGCACAAGTTTGATATAGCAGTCATTTCAAGGCTTAGTATATTGGATGTGGTTCTTAGGGATAAATACATGACAGAGGACCAAAATGTTGACTCTTAGTATGTGCATCTATATTTGGTGATCATTTTAGTATTGAGTTTTAAATAATGAAGGACAAAGGGGTCATGGGGGGCAGGGGATGTAGCTCAATGTCCCTTAATGAGAAAAGGAACCATGAAGGGATGCTATAAGAAGGGATATAAGAGAACTCGTTAGTGGACATCCAAGGAAATTCATTATATGTGATACATACCTAAAGAGAAAAGATTGTAGTTGTGAAGAGGAGTATCTCTAGTTTTTTGTGCTAATTGTTGAAGGTGAGGCCAAGTATTCTTTGTGCTTGAGGGGAAATTTTCTATCCAGGTTGGATGAGAGTTTGGGCTAGTATTTTGTGCATAGAGTTGTGGTTTATTCTTGTTATTAGGGTCGAGCTGAGGACTATGTATTGAGGAAGGGTCAAGTCCTTGTTGGTTGTTGGATGATGGTCCTGTGACATGAGTTAGGGTTGTGATTAAAGGCCACATTTCCTCAAGGATAAGTGTAAGAGATGGTTCTAGGATTGGGGTAGAATTCTATGGTCTATAGTGGCTTTTGGTTAGGGTCGTCCTTAGAATTTTGACAGGGTCGAGGAGGAGCAGACACATAGTTGCGTAGAAGGTGTCTCATTGTTGGTGATTGCAAGGATTGTTGGAGTGTTTGGGGTATGTTCTAGGTGAGAATATATTGTTTGAAGATATTCCCTAGTATTGTCACCAAGTAGCAAACTTGTGACAATTAAGAGGGTTGTTTGGGATGCCCTAAGGAGAGTGACAAAGGGGTTTATTTGTCATTGTGTATGGGTAGTCTTGTGGAGCCCTACAATTAGACTTTTGTAGTGAGGTAAAGGACGGTTAGTGGGAATCTTGATTATGGTTCACCATATTAGTGAATGCGAGAGGAATTTCAGAGATAAGAGGGTTGATTGTGCAATCCCTAGGTCTGTCATTCTTGGAGCATCCAAGAGACAATAAGAGGGAATATCTATTATGCCCAAGGAGTAACATTATGGATCAGATAGGATGTTGACAAGTGGATAGCCTAGAATACTTCATGTACAATGATCGTTGGAGGAGCTAATGGGTTGTTACGAGGCAGACTTATGTGAGTCCTAGTTTAGCTGATGTAAGGAAAGATATGGTTGATAAGAGGGAATATCTGAAGTCTCTAAGAGAAATAATGATGGATCAACCATATTAGTGTTAGTTGGAAGTTTGTGAAGACCCTATGAGAAGACATCTTGGTGGAGCAAGAGAGATGCTAGTGGGAAAATTAGTGAGTCTATATTAAATCACTCTTGGAGCAGTCGAGAGAGTTGATAGTGGCATATTGTGTGGTTGGAGATGCAAACATTCTAAAGTGGCAAAAGTTATGTTATCATAAAATTGGGAGGAAAAGTAATTGCTAGATGTGTTCAAGGTACGTGGACTAAAAGGCATCTAGAGCAATATATCAACAAGTACGTCAAGTGTATCTTGTTCAGGGCAGATTGGTGGTCATAGTTGTTGACAGTGAGCCCTAGTTGTGTCCTTGTATTAGGGTTGTATATAAGGGCCATTATCCCTGGTATGGGAGCCCTAATATTGTTTTATTAAAGTTTGTAATATAACAAGTTGTGGGTTAAAGGTTTAAAAATTGTCATGTGCACTAGTTGATTCAATTCTATATGTTTTTTGTCGTGCAAAGTAGTAGTGTTGGAGTGTTTTAGTGTGTTTGTGTTCATAATATTAGACTCAAACCTCATTTTGAAGTGTCATGGAAAATTCAACATGGTTTTAGAGCTACTTTGAAGGGAAATTGGATCAGAGCGTGTACAACGAAGCAACTCAGATGGAGATGATAAATTGTCTAAAGCATGGAGCATGAGGTTCAACTGAAGACATTGAGATGTGGTCTTGACTAGCTAGGTGGTGAGATGGGCTAGGATTTTTGGTGTATTGATGGTGAATCTGGTGAACAACAATTTTTTGTGTGGTAGGTTTTTGATCATGGACTTTTAATGACTTGTCATGGATCGTTTGAACTGCTCATGGGTTTCTTTGGCATGGACAAGTTGGCTTCGTGTGATTGATGAGATGATCACATATTAGTTTCTTCATTGGGTCGTTGTAAATACCCTAGTGAAAATTCCATGTAAATAAAGTTAATAAAGGCAAAATAATAACCATGGTTATGGGACACTTATTCCAAGTTGAATGTTGGGAAAGAAATCCTAGTGTGGGTGTTCATTTGGTTTATTATGGCTAAGGAAATTGACAAAGGCTTTGGAAAGGAAAAATGGAATTTTTGGCAATTTATTTTTGAAAATAATGGAAATTAGGAGAAGAGGAAGGTGAAAGGTAGGAAGTTACATGTGAGGAGGAAAATGAATGAAAATAATGGAAAATTGAAGAAAATAGATGCCTCATTAATAAAAAGGCTTATGAGGATCAATTGGTACCTTTTTTGTCAGTTCAATTTTGGAGCTCTTTCTCTATTATCTCTCTCTCTCACTCTTGGACACTTATAGTTTTCTTGGAGCACTCTAGCATTGGATCAAGAAGAGAAAAGAAGGCAAAGGGAAGCAAAGATCAAGCAAGGAAGAACATGATCAAGCAACTATAGCAATATTATTTGCAGGTATCGATTTTCATGTGTGATTTCATTGCTAATTTTGGCATGCATGGTTATGCATGTGTGTTCTTGGTTCTTTTGTTATCATGGGCATGGGTTTTTCCAGGTGTGATAATGTTCTTTAACCTTGCCTTGCCATTTCTGGATAGCCATGGTGTGATGGGTTCTCATGTTTTTGGTTGAGTTGGATTTCCCGATGGATTAGAAGGTGAGTGAGGTGAATCTCTGAAAGGAAGAACACATGGCCTACTGATTCTTGAACTAGATTGTGGATTGTGGTAAAGCCACAACCTAGTGACCCCTAAATCAGATTGTGGGTTGCGGTAAAGCCATATTTTGTGTTTCCTGGGTGGGGTTAGGAATCCTTGACCAATGAATGGTGGATATATGGTAAATCCTAGAGGTGGGTGCTCTCCATCAGGCCTAGGAATCCTGGGATGAAATATACAGTAAATCCTAAAGGGTGGAGTCTTGGTTAGGGCCTAGTGATCCGGTGTGGATTGTAGTAAAGCCCATAGATTTGTGTCTCGATTATGCCTAGTAATCCTTGATCGGTGAATGGCGAGATATACGGTAAAGTCTAGAGACTAGAAGATAGGAAAATTCCTCATGGTGTAGGTGGAGAAATATGGTGGCATCCATACTTGTTTTGGCCTAGTGATTCGGTAAGGATTGTGGCAAGGCCTAGTTCTATTGATGAGGGTGAGGTGGTGTAGCCTCGGGAAGCCCTAGTTGAGTTTTGGTTATGAGTCCCACATTCATGTTTGGAATATGACACAGGGGTGATTGGTTGAAAGAAAAATTTGGTTCAACCAATCTATGGTTTGGTGGTTCGTGGAAGTCCCATACTCGGTTGGCTTTTGGATTCATTAATAAGAGTTCCATTCCTTGGTATTTTATGAGCAAATGTACTGGTTCATATGTGGCATTTATGGATGATATATCCTTATTACTTTTGTTGTTTGTATGTTGGTTATGAGTATGTTTTATGATAGTGATGATGTATGGATCTCATCATGTTTGGATTTGTAAATGAATGAACAATGAATATTGTTAGGAAAAATACTAAGAGGGTGGGTGAATCAGTATTTTTAAACTACTTAACCTTTTCTTTTCACATTCATATTTCTATACGCTACTCTTATGAAGTAAACTTGAATATGTACGCAACTGTAATGAAGACAAGTAGTGTATATCCAGTTAACTAACTTTTCAGTTAATTCATCAATTGTTTAACTTGAACCAGAGTATCAGTACTTCATTAGACATTAAATAAACAGTAACCATGTACGATAAGAACAAAATAAAGTTTCACACATAAGAAACACATCAACACTCATGAACCCCAGGATTTTTAGGTGGAAACCCAACGTGGGAAAAAACCACCACTGTTGTCGTCTATGTCTTCTCCTTTTAATATGAAAAAATATTTCTTACAATCTTGTACTGGCACAAACTCATACCAGTATGCAAGCACCCACCTATAGAAGACTACAACCTTCTCACATTCTCCATTTTCTATTGGAAGGGAGCTATAACTCCCTTATCCTATACTCTTTGTGGATCACTTTTCAGAATATTTTAGACTCAATCCATTCCAAATATCAAATAACAATATAAAATCAACATTATATCAATTCACTGAATTAACTGGATCACAAAATATTGAATTAATTTATTCAAACAACGATACCAACTTACACCCAACTTATATCCTTGAATGCCCATACATTAGCATACCAGACTACATATTTTTCATCTCAGAAACCAGATCTTGTCACAACAAATATTGATTAAATACATATCAGAATATATATGCTACTGTTCAGAAGCCTACCCTCGTATATACGCACTTTCCCTTCGAAAGACCTGCGTACAAATCTCAAAACATGGGAATCTGAATTTGAATTACTGCACTACTAAAAGAAACACTGAAACTCATACTAACCCCATCACAAATCTTTGAACCACATACAGATCATCACATAGCAACATCATTACTCTTCATCAGTTCAATTCAATCAACACATATTATCATGTAAGGCTTCATCGATAGATAACAACAAGCATAATAAAACAAATCAATCATTCTCATCAGCTCATAATACAAAACCCTAGCAAATGTACGTGACCCTTATAAAGTATTTCCATGAATGTATGCACCTTTCATCCTTGACACCCACGTACAAATATGTCCAAACTATAGAATCTATACGTGACTACTCAGAAGAATATTCGTGTATGTACGCGACCATTCTGAAGAAAACCTGTGTACATATCTATAATTACTGAGTCAAACCTTCATTTCACCCTAGAACACCTATCAAACCCAAATCACGACATACACCATAATAGATACACATCGTAAAATCATCATCATAGATCTATCAAACCACAAGTAAATTATTCAATATATAGTCATTTTAGATCTAATAGATCTGATCCATTATCATACTCCTTGGTGCACACCTATTTCATATCAATCCAATCATCAATAACCAAATACATGCACACATAACACTTTGATCTCCATCTCCTTATATAACTTAGGCCTTAGCCAATACATTAGGCCAATTTTGTAGTTATGTCAATGGTATTCTTTGACGGGATCAAATATCCATTGTCGTTCTCATTACTATTGGCCAATATCATGGTAAAGACCCTTGGTATTGAGAATGCCATGGTGCAGAAACTGTACGCGACTTTGCTTCACCATACCCGCGTGTGTATGCGTCCGTTGTTCACAAGACCCACATATACGTCTTAAAACATAACCTTTATCCTTCCTCTATCTCTGAACTGATATTCCTTTGTACAATCTCTCTGTCACATCTGTACTTCCCTCTATACTCATTTTTTTACCATCATGTTGAAAAATTTATCAAGTAGGTTGCCATCAAGGACAACACATTAGTCATAATGCCAACAATCTCCCCCTTGGACTTGATGGCAACCACTTTGGTGTTTGGTGACCACCACCTATAGATACATGTAACCACATCTGTCGATATACCAAGCTTCTCTCCCAAGTCACCTAGCATTCCCAAACACCAATCTTCTCTCCCCCTTTGACATCAAGGAAAAAGGGTTGACCAATGCTGATGAGCACTGTAGATCTGATGATGTTGGAGGATGATCACTAACCATGCTCCCCCTCAGCATATACTGAAACTTATAGAAGATATAAAAATAAGTACATGATGCTACGACTCAATCTAATCTTCACCAAGGACTCACACTTACATCAATTACCCACCATAGTTGGGCTACATATTTGACTCAACATTACATCAAATGCCTAAAATAATGGCATTATATATATAATGAACTTGATTTCAATAGTTCAATTGTGATTGAATATAACAATTTTACATCATGGGTTTTTATATGGCCTTTACATCAAGAGAGAAATATGACATTTATAACCAAAACCATAGACCTCAATAGGGAGGTAACATGACCATGATAGTCATTAGTAACCATCATTTACCATATAAGGATGAGCATCTGTCAATAACAGTATGATCATCTGTTATGAATATAATTCATAACAATTAGCTAAATAAAATAAATATTAATATTAAATAATTAAATATTATTTAGGTTAAATAAGTCATTATTAGTGAACAGGCTGTCTTAAAAGACATGCCCTTCACGAAAGGTCCCCTGCTGAGGTATAAAGCAGGGTCCTCATTGTAATCAATTATCATTTTATCATTTTTTTAATAATAAAATTATTATTTTTAAATACCTTTTGTGTATTTTAACATTCAAGTTTACCAGCTATCAAGTTTTCGTGCTTCAACATAAGTTTTTATGCTACAGTGGTATCAGAGCCATGGCACATGATATAATCATGAAGGCTTTTGAACGTAGTTCGCCACACAATGTGCCATTACGTTCATATCCTGATTACGTTGAATAGTTTAGTATTCAAGAAACATTTCAGCGATTAGAAAAATCATGTGCTGAAGTTTCAACATGTCTAAAGAAAAGTCTTGTAGAAAAAGACAACAAAACTCTGAATATAAATGATATGGACATTGAGAGTGAAAATGAGGAAGCTGAAAATGATATGAAAATGAAAGTTAATAATGAAGTTCTGGCGAAGATGTCTTATGATGAAAGTAACAAAAAAGAAGGCATGAAGTCCCAAAAAGGGCACGTTGGGGCCCCATTGATGGAAATTCCCATTGAGGATGTAGAAAGTTTATCTAAGCTGATTCCTATGAATCTTGTATCAAACGTGTCAAGGCTTTCGGTAGAAAATGAAAAGGATGATCAAATTTGGGAAACCGATGTGCCAAACGGTTTCAATTGTCTGAGGAGATATCAGGACCAGTGCCACACAATGAGAATATAGTACCTAAGGCAAAATGGATATATGAGCAAGCGTTTGGCTCATTAGCTGTACCAATGAAGATGGAATTTCAACATATAGCAAAACTAGACAAGGAAGAAGTTGTGAAGGAAATATCTAACGTGTTACAGATGTTTCATGATAAAAAATTAGAAGTTCCATTTATTGCTATGTATCGGAAATAAAAGTGCCTAAATTTGTTTCGAGATGAAGAACAGAATTCAACAGATAATGAAGACAAAGATGAAAAGACTGAATTCAAATTGAAAAGGTACAAGGCATTGTGGGAAATACAACTGTGGAATAGGATGTGGATTTTTCTTCAGAGGAGAAAGAATGCTCTTAAAACATCTTATGAGAAGCGTGCTGCAGAAGAAGCACAGAGAGATGAAAATAAATTGAATATACTAGAATCGGTTTTACAGTCCCTTGTTAATGCAGAGTCTGAACGTATTGTCGATGACATTGATACGAAGTTTAACTTGCATTTTCCACCTAATGAAGTTGAGGTAGAGGAAGGTCAATTTAAAAGACCAAAACGTAAATCTTTGTACAACATCTGTCACAAATCTGGATTAGGAGGCCTGTCACAGAAGTTTAGTTTCAGTTCGTAGCAGCTAGGTGAGAATCTGCAGTTAATGTACAAGAAACATGAATTTGATGATACCAGTGTGACTGCTCTCATTATTGATGGCAAATTGGTGGTTTCCAATGCCTGAGATTCTCGAGCAGTTGTCAGTAAAAGTGGCAAAATCCTTATTTATCTGCGCAGGCTTTAGTTTCCAATTTACGTTATTCAGGTTCCTGTTATCGTTCTAATGGCGATGAGAATGAAAATGCTAAAGGACTCTTGCGGATACTATTGGAGAGCAGTAGACACTCGTCCTTCCGAGATAGACACACAGAGTCTTGAGAGTAATGAATCCACTTACGAGGAGCCCATTTCACCAGGGACGTGAGACATGCTCTCAAATTTGGACAAATATGAGTTGGCTTATGATCATGGACAATTAGAGAAGTATTACCAAAACTACACTACATGGAGAAACTCGATCCAAGCTCCAAATGTTGGGGTCTTTACTTTTGGCAGTGGGAAATTATCTGGACACAGGCGAGACAGGGAAGGCAATATTATTATCCCCTCATCAATCGCACCCCAGCATGTTGGTCCCTTAAACCATAATTTGAACCCAAATCAGAATGTTGGTGCCCTGAACCCTAATCAAAATGTTGGTCCCTTGAACCCAAATCAGTGTGTTCGTCCCCTGAACGTTAATTTGAACCCTAGTCAACATGTTCGTCCCCATAACCCTAGTCAGCATGATAATCGCTTTTATGGATAGGCTATTCCCACCAGTTTTGTTCCATCTCTGCCCACTGCCTTAACTTCAATTCCCATAGGCACTCATTTTCCTTCATCGTCACCACCTGAAATGCAAACTCTGATGGGGGAAGCTCAGATCTTTGCTAGTGTCAACAACCATCTCCTTCTACCTATTCTGTTACCCATTTCATTGTGCGTTTATCATGTCCCCACGATCCTTCCACCCAAATCAACCAGACTTGTTGGAAAACCTCGAGACCATCTATCTCTGCCACCAGCCTCGAGTTGTTTTCTATTGAAGTCGTCTTTCATGGAGCCGCAACTTCATTCCACGTAAGTTGTATGCAGATTTTACGCCTTTGCTACATTGGAGTGTACAACACGACTTTTCTTGATATTCAACTTTATAATTCTAAAAGAAAAAGGGAAATAAATTATCATATTCATTGTAACTCAAAGCACAATCCTGAATAAAACTGATGACCCAAGTAGTGCGTTGCAAATCCGTACAGGTGTGTCTGTACAACGGACATGTTATTAAAAAATCATGACCCTGTAAAGTTGCCCAATAAGCTACCTAACGAATCAATGACCAAGTTGTATACATCGACAACGACTAAGAGAAGAAAACCCCAGTATTAAAGCTTTGAGGACAAAGCTTCCGAAGGGAGAGGCTATGTTATGAATATAATTCATAAAATTAGCTAAATAAAATTATTAATATTAGATAATTAAATGTTATTTAGGTTAAATAAGTCATTAATTAAGTGAACGGGAATGTCTAAAAGACATGCCCCTTCACGAAAGGTCACCTGCTGAGGTATAAAAGCAGGGTCCTCATTGTACATTCAATATCTTCTTATACATTTTTATATAATAATAAATTATTATTTTTAAATACCGTCTGTGTATTTTAACTTTCAAGTTTACCAGCTATCAAGTTTTCGTGCTTTAGGATAATTTTTTATGCTACATCATTATGATACAAAAAGTAATGCTAAGAAATCAAATGCCAATAGTTTGCATTCTTAGAGATATAGAAAATGCTCCCTTTAATCCTATGCCTTCTGTTCACTGTCAGGACCGATCATATTCGCCAGTAAAGTAATCAAAGCAACATCATCAATCAGTAAAGTCATCAAGGCAATAATGTCATTTAGCAATCATCATAAGCCAATATTACTGCTAAGTTTCATTTCAACAACAACAAACTGTAACTATTCAATATCAGAATCAGAGGTCCAAAAAGCCACTGACTGAAGTATACCATAGCCTCTCCTTGAGTCTATCCAATAGTTTCTTCTTCATATAGAAACATATGTTGTTGTCAATAACCAAACTCATGTATATACACAATTGTCCTTCATAGGATCTGTGTACAGAAAGTAAATTGTCGTAATTTCAAACTCAACTCCCCCTGAACATGAAATATCTGTTAGAATAGTTAACAAAGTGATGAAGCAGAGACCGCTCCTAATTTTTGTCTGAGATATTCAAAGTAATGACGTGGAAGTGGTTTAGTAATGTTTGCTACTTGTTCCTTTGAGAGAACATATTCTAGTTTGACCTTTTGTTCAAGCACATGTTCTCTCATAAAGTGATATTTGAAATGAATATGCTTGGTTTTTTAGTACATGACAAGATTTTTAGAAATACTTATGGCACTAGTATAACCACACAAAATAGGTAAAGGTTGAGGACAATTGATTTGAATATATTGTAATGTTTGCATCATCCATAGAAGTTGAGTACAAAAAGATGCAACAACAACATATTCTGCCTCAACAGTGGATAAAGCAATGGAGTTTGTTTGTTTTTTTTTTCCTGAACCATGATACCAAGTGAGGTCCTAGGTAGAATTCTCCTCCACTAGTACTCTTTCAGTCATCAATGTTACCAAGCCAATCTGCATCTGTGTAAGTATGAAGAGAAAAATCTTTGTCTTTGGTATACCATAGACCATAATCTTGAGTTCCTTGTAAGTACTTGAATATTCTCTTGACTGCATGGAGATGAGTTTCTTTAGAATTTGCTTGAAATCGTCCAACAATCCCAACTGCATGCATGATGTATGGTCTTGTGCTTGTAAGGTAGAGTGGGATCCCAATCATAGATATGTATTCAAGTTGATTTACTGTGGGAGAATCATGATTTGAACTGAGGTTACATCCTTTTACCATTGGTGTGCATACAGGCTTGCAGTCTTCCATTTCATATTTCTTTAAAATCTGCTTGAGGTGCTTAGTCTGCGAAAGAAATATACCTTTCTTTGTTTGTTGAACTTGAACACCAAGAAAGTATGTTAATTCACCAAGTAATGACATTTCAAATTCTTTTTGCGTGACTGATGCAAAACTTTGACTCATAGAATCTTCATTGCTTCCAAATATGATGTCATATACGTAAACAACAACTATCAAAAGTTTACCATCATCCATCTTTATATATATATTGTTATATGCAGATCCCTTAGTGAAACCTTGTTATTGGAGATATTTTTCAAGGCGATAATACCATGCACGAGGAGCTTGTTTTAGCCCATACAATGCCTTCTTGAGTTTGCAAACAATATTTTTATCATTTCCTAGGATGAACCCTTCAGGTTGTTCAATATAAACTTCTTCTTCTAGGTCCCCATTCAGAAATGCAAATTTCACATCCATTTGATACACTTTAATGCAAGGAACATTCTTATGGCTTCAAGCTTGGCTATAGGTGCAAATGTTTCTTCAAATTATATTCCTTCTTGTTGCACATAGCCTTTGCATACAAGTCTTTCGTTGTTTCTAATTACCTCTCCATTTTCATTTAGTTTGTTTTTGAATACCCATTTTGTCCCAATAACATTTTTATCCTGAGGTCTTGGTACTAATTCCCATTTATATATTTTTCTATTTGGTCAAGTTCTTCATCCATAGCCTTAACCCAACATTCATCTTTTCTAGATTGATTTACATTTTGTAGTTCAATTGTGGATATTAAGGCTAGATAACTAGAAGTTCCAACAAGAGTTCTTCTAGTTTGTACTCCAACTTCCTTATCACCTAGAATTTGAGATTTTGGATGATTTTTCTGAACATACCTTGATGGGGTCTTTTCTGATGCTTCTGGATTGTCAATTCCTTCTTCTGATGCTTCACCTCCCCTACATCCTTTTGGATTGTTATAGGAGTATCTTCATCATCTAATGGTTCTTCCCTTTTGGTACCTGTGGATGCTTCATCAATCACAACATCAATGCATTCAACAATCTTTTGAAGTCTTTTATTGTAGCATTTATATCCTTTGCTTCTAGAGGAGTATCCAAGGAGAATTTATTTATAAGCTCTAGCTTCAAACTTTCCAAGTTTATCATCATTATTATGTATGTAACATTTTCTTCCAAAGACTCTAAAATGCTTGACAATTGGAGGCTTACCAAACCATATTTCATGAGGAGTTTTGTCACTGTATACCCAAATATAAGCTTTATTTAGGATATTTATTGTTGTATGTGTTGCCTTCCCACAAAAGGTATGAGGTGTTCCAGACTCATCAAGCATAACATGTTCCATTTGTTGGATCGTTTTGTTCATTCTTTCTGCCACTCTATTTTGTTGAGGAGTTTTAGCTATAGAAAATTGCCTCTTGATTCCATGTTGCTCACAAAAGTCGAAAAACTCATATGATATAAATTCTCCTCCTCTATCATATCTAAGATATTTGATTTTAAAATCTAACTCATTCTCTACTAGATCTTTGAAGACTTTAAATTTATCAAATGCTTCATATTTATGTTTCAATAAGCCAATCCAACACACACGAGTAAAATCATTAATGAATAATATGAAGTATTGTTCCCCCAGAGGAGACTTATTTCTCATAGGACCACACAAATCAGTATGAATGAGTTCAAGTGGCTTACTAGAAGTACCTTCTTTGGCATTAAGCTTCACCCTAGTTTGCTTACCAAATTGACATGATTTGCATATGGTATTTTCTGGTAGAGAGATGTTAGGAAAGTCGTGAACTGCTCCCATTCTACTTGACTTAAGTAATTGACTGAAGCTTATATGTCCCAATATTTTGTGCTAGAGCCAGCTTTCTTATCATTTTCTCAAGTAACAATGTTCTAGACCGCCTTCCAAGACATAGACATTACATAGAGTTCTTGTTCCCTTTATTATGATCTTACCTGTATCGATATTTTGTACCACACAATCCTTTGATCCGGAAACCACCTCATGCCCTTAATCACACATTTGACTAACACTCAACAAGTTATGTTTTAATCCATCAACAAACAAAATATTTCCAACTTTAACCTTATCTTTCAGCAAAAAAATTCCTTTTCCTTTGATAACAACAGGTGAATTATTTCCAAATGTTACATTCTTTTCTTTCTTTATTTCATTAAAGGAAATAAACTTATCTTTATCACTTGTCATATGTTTTGAACATCCATTGTAAATGTACCACAAATTTTCTTGATCTCCTGCATATAAAGCAAAACCACTATTATAAGATTTTATGGTTTTCTTTTTCCATACCTTAGATGTCGTTGATTTTTGTTCATTCAGAAGAGTTGATCACATTTTTCTTCTACATTCAATTTCTCTATGCCCAAATTTATTGCAAAAGGAACATTCATATTCATATTGAAGAGGTGAGAAGGTATTGTAAGAGTATTTATTTAACCCAATCACATTATTTTGTTTTCTTGCTTCTCTAGTCATGATAGTTTTATAATAAACACACGCAACAAACTTATGACCAAATATATGATAAGTGAAGCATTGGCCATTAAAATAAAAATTCATAGGAGTGTAGAACCTTCTTGTGTAGATTTCCCTTTCATTGTGATAAGGGTGATTCACCTGAGAAACATTTGATCCCTTATTCCTTTGTTGAGAGCTAGAATTTTGTTGACTGCTTCCTTTTACTACATTGAGATAAGTTCATGTACCTGTTTCAAAAGATTTTACAGTCTTTGATGATTCTCCATTGTATCTGAGATTTTTTTTATAAGAGGAGAGCATTGTACTTTGATGATTTCTTCGAAGGTCTCAGATCCTTTAGCAAATCTAAGGTTTATAATTTTTTATTTCTCAAGTTCCTTTCTTAGACTTACAACTTCTAGTTCTAACTTTTCATTATGCCTCTCTTTTTCTAGGATTTGTTTCTTCAGAGATTCCTCTGTTAATTTAGCTTCTTCTAAACAAATTTTAAGCTGAGTTATTTCTTCTATGAGATAAAATTTTCTTCTAGGGCATCCATAAAAACATCATCATACTTATCAATACATTTTCTTCAAATTCCATAAGTAATTGATATTCTTGATCAGACTCACCTTCTTTGCAATTTGAAAGACCATCACTATCTTCGTGTGTGTAGAAGCTTATCTTGTTTTCAAACCTTCCTCTAAAATTTACTTTTTCTTAATTATTCCCTTTCTCATGGTTTTCTTTATAAGGGCATTTAGTAGCATAGTGAAAAACTCTTTCACAAGCAAAACATTTGAAATGAATCTTACCTCTAAATCTACTAGTGCCTACTTGGAGTTTCTTTACGAAGTTTGCATCTTCTTCATCTGATACATACCCTAATTCCTTAAGCTCCTCATTTTCCCTTCTTTTAGAATTAACTTTGAATGAAACTTCTTTGATATCTAAGGGACCCCCTTTTCTCATTTCTTAGGCCGTTGAAATCCCATGAAGATGTTCAATACTAAGGTTCTCCAAATACTGCATTTCTTCAATGGCATAGACTTTCAAATTGAATTATGGGGTTAGAGATCTTAATATTTTCTCAACCAAAGATGATCCTTTAATTTCTTCACCAAGATTTCTCATTGAATAAGTGATCTCATCTACCCTAAGAAAGAAATTTGCAATACTTTCATCATTATGCATTCTAAGAGTTTCGAATTGAATTCTGAGAGTTTGAAGTTTGGCACTTTTTACCTTGGTGTCATCTTCATAACTTTGGATGATCTTGTCCCATATAGCCTTTGCGGTATTCAGCTACATGAATTTGACAAATTATGATTTTGCCAAGCTTCCTAATAGAGCATTGACAACCTTTACATTTGTCTCATACTTTTTCTTTTCTACTTCATTTGTGGGAATGGAGGATGGATATAGCCTCATTCAGTGATTCCCTAAACATTTGCTCCAAGTGGTTGTAGCTAAGCTCTTGTTCTAACTTTTTAGAAAACCAAATTGGATCCATTAAACAATGGTGGCCTGATAGATGATGCTCCCTCTTTGTTACTCATCTTGATAAATCTTCCTTCAAGTGATCAAGCTTCTTCTGAAGGACCCGATCTGATACCAATTGTAGGAAAAATATGGGGGGGGGGGGGGGTGTGTGAATCAATATTTTTAAACTACTTAACCTTTTCTTTTCACATTCATGTTTATGTATGCTACTATTATGAAATAAACCTGCATATGTCCACGATTGTAATGAAGACAAGTAGCATATATCTAGTTAACTAACTTTTTAGTTAATTCATCAACTATTTAACTTGAACCAGCGTATCAATACCTCATTATACATTAATTAAACAATAACCATGAGCAATAATAACATAATAAACCATCACACATAAGCAACACATCAACACTCATTAACACCAAGTGTTTTAGGTGAAAACCCAATGTGAAAACCATCGTTGTTGTCGTCTTTGTCTTCCTGTTTTATTATAAAGAGAAATTTCTTACAATCTTGTATTGGCGCAGACTCATACTAGTATGCAGACACCCACCTGTAGAAGACTACAACATTCTATCGTTCTCTAGTTTCTACTGGGAGTGAGCTACAACCCCCTTATCCTCTGTTATTTGTGGATCACTTTTCAGAATATTTCAGACTCGATCCATTCAAAATATTAGATAACAATACTAAAATCAACCTATATCAAGTCATTGAACCAATTGGATCACAAAATATTGAAATAGCTTTTTCAAACAACTAGACCAACTTATATCATTGTATGCCCATACAACAGAATACCAAACTACATACTATTCATCTTAGAAACTAGATCATGTCACTGCAAATCCTGATTAAACATATGTTAGAATATATATGCTACTGTTCAGAAGCCTACCCACGTATATATGTGCTTTCCCTTTGGAAGACCTGCGTAAAAATCTCAAAACACATCAATTTGAATTCGAATTACTACACTACTGAAACTCATACTGGTCCCATCACAGATCTCTAAACTACATACAAGCCATCACATAGTAGCATCATTACTATTCATCAGTTCAACCCAACTAACATAGATTATCATGTAAGACTTCATCGACAGAAAACAACAAGCATAATAAAACAAATCAATCATTGTCATGAGCTCATACTGTAAAACCCTAGCAAATGTACACGACCATTATAAAGTGTTTCTGCGTATGTACGCACCTTTCATCCTTGACACCTGCATATAGATCTTTCCATATTGTAGAATATATATGCAACTACCAAGAGGAAGATTCACGTATGTACATGACCCTTCTGAAGCAAACTTGCATATATATTCATAATTACTGAGTCAAACCTTTGCTGCTCACCAGAACACCTGTAAAACCTAAATCTCGGCATACACCATAACAGATACACATCATAAAATTATCATCACATATCTATCAAACCATAAGCATAATATTCAATATATAGTCATTTCAGATCTAATAGATCTAATCCATTATCATACTCCTTGGTGCACACTTATTTCAGATCGAATCGACCATCAATAACCCAATACATGCACACATAACAATTTCATTTCCATCTCCTTATATAGCTTAGGCCTTAGCCAATACCTTAGGAAAATGTTGTAGTTATGTCGATGGTATTCTTTGATGGGATCAAATATCCATTGTCGTCTCATTACTATGGGACAATACCATGGTAAGGACCCCTGATATTGAGAATACGATGGTGCAGAAACTATACACGACTTTGCTTTACCATACTCATGTATGTACACAACCTTTGTTTATAGGATTCATGTATACTTCTTAAAACATCACCTTTATCCTTCCTCTGTCTCTAAACTAATATTCCTTTGTCCAATCTCTCTGTCACATTTGTATTGGCATGTATACTCATTCTGCTACCATCATGTTGAAAATTTTATCAACTAGGTTGCCATCAAGGACAACACATTAGTCATAATGCCAACAAATATATGACCTAATAGATGATAATGCATCAACTTTTCTTAGCGATTCTGAGATAAGTATGAGACCCCTATGCTCAGATCTGTTGTTATGTCTTTTAGATTTCATATTCGTGATATGTTTGACGAAATGCCTGTCATGGCTAGTAGGGGTCTAGTCAAGTATTTGCATTCGTATCATTGTATTGTTGTTACTTTTCATTATTGAAGGTTGCATGGAGTTTTGGGCAGTGGCTTAAGTCCTGGCCCTAAAAAATGGCACAAAATTTGGGGTCGTAAACTCAAAACTAGCTAAAAAAGATCCCAATCGCTTGCATGCCCATGTTGTGAGAGCGACTAGAGGGCCCCAGTCGCATGAATTCCCATGTCATGGGAGAAAATGAGGCCTTAGGGTAGTGAAGTGTCAATTTGTCTCAAGGGTTGATCACCTGGAAGGGTTGGTTGGCTCTTGTAGGTTCTATGACATGTGGAGAAGGTCAGATTGCTTGTGTTGTGTTGGTTCCACTTCCCTAATTGTACATGGGGAGTTGAATCAGATTACAGTAGCCTCTCGCCACATGTTTACCCCAACGTATCGGTTAACTTGGGTAAATGTGGGAGGAGGGTGTTATAGAGTGGTATAAAAGCATGGTTCACCCCTTTAGATTGCATGGGCAGTGTGTTGGTCATGCTTACATGTCAGTTTCATAAGTGTTCCTTATACTCGTGATTTATGCACTTGTTGTGTATGCATGGTGTTGGTCATGTTTGTGTTTGTGTCGTCATGTGGAAGTTGATGGTGTGTTTTTGGATGTGTTTATCATGACTATAGGTTAGTTATGCATTGGTTATGCATGGAAGTGCTTGTATGTATCTTGTGTGCATTCAGGTTTTACATATGTTGATTATGCATACATTGACATGGTTGTAGTTTTCATGCATGAGGTCATGATGTGTGGTTGATAGGGTCATGCATTGATGACTGGAATCTGGTTAAGGTGATATCTATATGTTGTTATGATTATGTTTATACATGTATTTTATTAATCTAGTTGATCTTGCATATGCGATATCCTCCCTACACTAAACTAAGGTATGTTGATTATGTTTATATTTTGGTTTAGCTTACGTGGTATGTTTGGTAGGAAAGAGATCAAAATGACTAGAAAGATGGTAGACTACAATTCGTGAGACTGTCACTATGGATCAGATGAGCAACATGGTGTTGGGAACTCTTTTGACTTAGTAGACACATTGAGAATCTTGAAGGAAGAATTAAGAAGTTGCAAAGATAATGACATAATCATGCAGGCACAAGAGAAGCAAGTAGAAGTCAATGTAGTAATCCTTCAGAGTTTTTTAGAATTGCAAAGACAAGGACCACTTCGGATCAACCATGGATAGGAGGACAGAACTAGTGGGGCATATGGTAGTAGATCTCATGGTGGGCACAAGTCAGATAGGGATGACACGTTTAGAGATGATAGGTTCTTGGACACTCCAGATAGGAGAGGTGATGGAAACATGTACTATTCTAGTTCTAGTTCTAACAGACACTATGATTGTCATTGTCATCATCCTTATAGGAGGAGTGACAAGGAATATTTGTAGGATGAGTTTAAGAAAGCTAAGCCACCTACTTTTGACAGATATTTGAAGAAGCCAAAGGATACATAGGCTTGGTTACTTGGGATGAAGAAATTATTTGAGTTGCATGAGTACACAAAGAATATGAAGGCCATAATAGCTATCTTCAGCCTCAAAGGGAAAGCATACATCTGGTGGGAAGATGTAAAGCGGGTTAGAGACATCAGGATGGAGGAGTTGAGTTGGCATGAACTCGAAATACTTTTCAGGAAGAAGTACTTGTCAGAAAGGTATCACGATAGTAAGGTCAAAGAATTTTATGAGCTAAAGATGGGATCAATGACAGATGAGGAGAATATGACTAAGTTCTTGGAGATATTGAGATATGTACTATATCTTAAGGATGAGAAGGCTAAAGTTCAAAGATTTGTTAGTGGATTTCCATTAGATTTTAGAGATTGGATTGGGTATGATGGGCCTTGCTCACTTGAGGAAGTTATTGGAAAATCAAAGCATTGTTATGAGAAGTCAAAGCATAATAATGAATCTCAACAAGGATGGAAAGGGAAAGGGTAAATGGTAGCCGAAAAGAACAAGGCCTCAGAATGCAGAAGAGAAAGAAAATGTTGCACCATAAAAGAATTTCAATGTAGCTAGACATGGACATGGGTCACAACAACATAATAGAGGTGATGGTACTGGATGGTTGGAGTGTTGGACATGTGGTAAGGAACATCTTAAGAGATATTGTCCATAGAATCTGGGTGGTAGGCCTCAGATCTATAGTGCACAAGAGGTGCAGACTGTTGGGGATGTTGGGCAGAGCATTCCTCGTATCTATGCAACGCTAAATAACAAGCAGAAAGAGCACTAGGAAATTGTTATCGAGATGGATGGTAAGCTTTGTGATCAATTTGTTTCCATTTTGATTGACCCTAGATCTAATTATAGCTATGTTAGTCCTGACCTGGTGGATAAGTGTGGTTTGAATAAAGAAGTGCATGCAGAATCATGGTTAGTGTAGTTGGCTACAGGTACAAAGAAGAAAGTATATCATTGGGTAAGAGATTTTGCATTCGAGTTGAATGGTATGCCTACATCAACACACTTGAATGTATTATCGTTGGGCTCATATAGTATGTTATTGGGTACGAACTGGCTATATCTTCATAGGGCCAAAGTGGATTGTTGTGACAAAGCCATTGAGTGCTTGGATGATAATGGAGAACAAAGAACCTTACAAGGTAAGAATAAGGCAACATCAGTTATAATGATTACAACTATACAGGAAAAGCGCAGTCACAGAAAAGGGTGTGTGTTCTTTGAAGTGCATATTTTTAGTAACAAAGGAAAGGATGTTGAGGATGTGAAGGTATTGAGCAGGTAACTGATCTTGTAGCAGTTTCAGGATGCGTTTCCAGTAGATATTTTAGAGTTTCCACCTCAATGGGAAGTAGACTTTTATGTTGAGTTGGTACTAGGGGAAACACCAACATCAAAGGAACCTTACAGGATGAGCGCACCAAAATTAGTAGAATTGAAGTTGCAGTTGAAGGAAATGACTGACAAGGGATACATTAGGCCAAGTGTATCACCTTGGGGTGCACCGATATTGTTTGTGAAGAAGAAGGATGGTACTCTTAGGTTTTGCATTGATTACAGGAAGTTGAACAAGGTGACCATCAAGAATAGGTATTCGTTGCCGAGGATTGATGATTTATTCGATTAGCTGAAGGGAGTAGCAGCATTGTCAAATATTGATTTGAGATTTGGATATAATTAGGTACACATTAAAGAAGAGGGCATGTACAACAAAACTTTCAGGACTAGGTACGTGCATTATGAGTTTGTTGTAGTTCCATTTGGTTTGACTAATGCTCCAACTACCTTTATGTGCTTGATGAATAGTGTGTTGTGTCCTTATATGGACAAGTTTTTTATTGTTCTCGTTGATGACTTCTTGATATATTCTAAAAATGAGGAAGAACATGCCGATCATTTAGAAGCAATGTTGAGATTGCTGAGAGAGCATCAATTGTATGCTAATCTTAGAAAATGTAGTTTTATTTAGACAAAGGTACATTAGTGGGGCATGTGGTCTCAAAATAAGGTATATTAGTTGATCCAGAGAAGATAAGGTCTATCATGGAGTGGGTCACTCCTAGAAATGTGGAAGAGATAAGATTATTTATGGGGCTAGCAGTTTACTATAGGAGGTTCATCAGGAACTTCTATCGGATTGCATATCCTATTATGTCATTAAAGGGGCAAGGTAAGAAATTTGAATGGATAAAGGAATGTGCAGCAAGTTTTGAGCAGTTAAAGCAGTTGTTGACAAATTATGTAGTGTTAAAGATTGCAGATCCCAACAAGGAGTTTGTGGTATGCACAAATGCTTGCAAGAGGGGACTTGGTGGAGTTCTTATGCAAGAAGGACAAGTGGTATGCTATGAATCATGGAAACTGAATGAGCACAAGCAAAATTATCCAACACATGATATTAAGTTGGCCGCAATCATTCATGCATTGAAAATGTGGAGGCATTATATTCTTGGAAGGAGGTTTGTATTGATGAGTGATCATAGTGGGTTGAGATACTTGTTTGATCAGCCGAATCTGAATGCTAGGTAAGCTAAATGGTTGACCACAAACATTGAGTTTGATTTTGAGATCAGTTACATTAAGGGTAAGGAGAACAGGGTTGTAGATGCTCTTAGCAGGTGGATACAGGTGAATCATATAGAAATTATGAGTTCTTATGGGATGGACTTACATGATTAGATCTTACAAGTAGGTCAGCAGGATAACAAGTACATGGAACTTATGCACAGGTTACAATAGGGTACATGTGATCAAGATGTGGACTATCGTCTTACAACAAATGACTTGATCAAATTTAGGGACAAGATATATGTTCCAAACAACAGTGAACTCAAGAATCTCATCTTGACGGAATTTCATGCTAAGCCGTATTCAGGTCACCCGGGATATCGAAATACATTGAAAATGGTGAAGAAGTTTTTTTTATTGGCTAAATTTGAAGAAGGACGTGGTAGAGTTTGTGGCTACATGATTGGACTGTCAGTAGGTAAAGGAAGAATGCCAACATCCAGGTGGAATACTACATTCGATTGCGAATCCAAAGTGTAAATTGGAGGTCATTTCCATGGATTTCATCACAAGTTTGTCGAGGACATCTAGACAACATGATTCCATCATGGTTGTGGTGGACAGGTTGACAAAGAGACCACACTTCATTCTAGTGAAGTCTACAGGGATGCTATGTTTTGAAGAAGATTGTGTCAAACAAGGATGCTATGTTCACTTCCTAGTTTTGGAAGGTGTTGTTTGTAGGTTTAGGGACAAAGTTGGCCTTTAGTACATCTTATCATCCACAAATAGATGAACAGACAAAAAGGGTCAACAAGATAGTGGAGGATATGTTGAGGATGTATGTGATGCATCAACAATGGAAGTGGGAAGAGTATCTTCCACTAGTTGAGTTCACTTACAACAATGGGTATCAAGAATATTTGAGGATGATCCTATTTGAGGCATTGTATGGGTAGAGTTGTAAAACTCCAATTAGTTGGATTGATCTAGTTAACATGGTGTTGATTGGACCAAACATGTTGGCATAAATGGAACAAGAAATGTAGGTAATAAAGAAGAATATGAAGATAACACAGGACAAACCAAAAAATTATGCATACTGGAATAGGTTGTTTAAGGATTTTTAGGTTGGGAACAAGTGTACTTGCATATCAAGCCCAAGAAGAGCTCCTTGCGGATTGGGTCATGTGCCAAATTGGCACCTCGGTTTTGTGGATCTTTCAAAATTCTTGAAAGGATTGGATCAGTAGCCTATCAACGTGCACTACCTCCAATAGTGAAAGTCCATGACGTTTTCCATGTGTCATTGCTTAAGAAATATGTTAAATATGTTGATCATGTGATTGACTAGTCTGTATTTGTTACACGTCATTTTGTCGCATTAGGAAAATGACCATCGGTTTGGATCTCTTGCTATCCACAAATGTGTCTCGGAGCATTCCCCTGCAAAGTTTGAAACTAAATCATCCTAAATAAAGTGGAATTTCTAGATCCCATGGTACAAAACCTTGATTTGGCTATATTCCCAATTTCCTAGCTAAATTTTGTGCATACGTAGAGAAGACCATTAATATTTGTGCATAAGTACACACTGTCTTCCACTATGACCTGCGAACATGACTTGAAGTACGTCAAAATAAAAAGTAAAGTCTAGAAGCATTTTTGGTAGCATCTATGCTAATCAACAAGCTTGGAATGGTTGCCTATTCAGTATTGATCCCTCCCATCATGGAGTAACTCTCGTTCCTTTGTGGAACCTCTATCCCACTAATAGTGGATCTCATCCCTTGAATAATGCATCCAAAACTTCCCATTCTTGGCCTATAAAGCTATTACATGTCTAAGGATTGGGAGAGCGATGTTGGAAGTAGGTTTATGTTGTTGAGATTAGGTTGGAAGGTTTTTCTTGCAAGGGAGAGGGTTGGAGATTGTAGAAGGGACTTGCAACATCAACGTTATATGGTTGTAAGGATTTTCTCCAGTGTTATGAATATAAAAGAAATTGTTCTTTCTCAATTACATCTTCATTGATTTAATTGTAGGATTCCTTGATCACTTACATGGATTTTGGTTGCATATTGATCAGTTTATGATATATAATTAGTTAATTACTCCATTTATCTCTTTGATTATATTTATTTTTTTTGATCTCTTGTTTGTCTCTGTCTTTGCAGATCTCTTTCAAGGCAGTGTGGAGAAGCTGTCAGGAGCGATGAGAGGACATCTAGAGCATCGAGGAGTGAATGGACAAAATCTTTGAGGGAATTCATCAATAATTTCGTTAAATCGGTAAGAGGCCTCTATCATTCTATTTTCTTTCAGTCAACCAGAGTCTAGAGAACAATAGCAATTCATGTTTATTTGTTACTAGGGTTCTTTGAAGTCTAGGGACATCACTCTTGTCCGCAAGAGGGATATGTCAACATAACAGTATTGCAAGTGAAGTCTGATGGAGAATTCCAACTGGAATATCAGTGTATATTGCAGAGAAAAATGCTCATGCTTCAGAATCGAGTAATCGAGTAGGTTAAAGTGCAGTGGAAGCACTTTGGGCCTGATGATGCTACATGGGAGATTTTAGATCAAATGTGGGCTATGTATCCTTCCTTATTCGTTGGTTGAGCGAATGATTTTGGTATATGTTTTGGTGTGATGTTTTGGTATATGTGCATATCTATGTAAATACCACCATGAGTTGTGTTTTAAAGCTCCAATAAGTGGTATGGGTGTCATGTCATTATAGTTAACATGTTGTCATGTTAGTTGTTTCCCATCAGGTTGATCATTGTAAATACTGCAACGAGCTAAGTTATAAAGCTCCATCGAAAGTATGTTTTGCTTACAACAATTTTGTTGGTTGTAGGTTTCATTGAACATCGAGGATGGTGTTCCCCCAAGGGGGAGGGTTCTGTAACAACCCTGGTGTAAATTACATGTAAATAAAGTTAATAAAGGAAAAATAATAACCACATTTATGGGACACTTATTTCAAGTTGAATGTTGGGCAAGACATCTTAGTGTGGGTGTTCATTTGGTTTATTATGGCTAAGGAAATTGGCAAAGGCAATGGCAAAGGATTTGGAAAGGAAAAATGGCATTTTTGGCAATTTATTTATAAAAAAATGAAAATTAGGAGAAGAGGAAGGTGAAAGGCCACATGTTGCATGTGAGGAGGAAAATGAAGGAAATAAAAGGCCTAATTAATAAAAATTCTTATGAGAATAAATTGGTACCTTTTTTGTCAGTTCAGTTTTGGAGTTCTTTCTCTATTCTCTCTCTCACTCTTGGACACTTAGGGTTTTCTTGGAGCACTCTAGCATTGGATCAATAAGAGTAAAGAAGGCGAAGGGAAGCAAAGAACAAGCAAGGAAGAGCGTAATCAAGAAGCTACAGTGAGATTATTTGCAGGTATCGATTGCAAGTGTGATTTCCTTGCTAGTTTTGGCATGCATGGTTATGCATGTGTGTTCTTGGTTCTTTTGTTGTCATGGGGATGATTTTTTCCAGGTTTGACATTGTTCTTCAGCCTTGCTTTGCCATTTCTAGATAGCCATGGTGTGATGGGTTCTCATGTTGTTGATTGATCTAGATTTCCGGATGGATTTGAAGCTAAGTGAGGTGGATCTTTGAAAGGAAGAACACATGTCCTAGTGATCCCTGGACTAGACTGCGTATTGTGGTAAAGCCATGACCTAGTGACCCCTGAATTGGATTGTGGTTTGTGGTAAAGTCATATTTTGTGTTGCCTCGGTGGACCTAGAAATCCTCCACTAGTTAATGGTGGGATATTCGGTAAAGCCTAGAGGTTGGTGCTCTCCATTAGGCCTAAGAATTTGTTGATCGAGAAAAGTCACCCTTCAACATTCTAAGGGAGACCACCCATTTAGGAACTTAAAACAACTCCTTTTCCATTGAAATGGTGGTTATGACTGGTTCAATTGGGTCTAGTTACCCTCTATCTATATCTACTAGCTTAAAGTATGAATCTCTATCTCTGCTTCTGTGTCTTTTCCTTTTCTTTTAGCTTTCTTTTGATTAAAAGAAGGACTAATCCTTCCTTCAATCAAGAGAGCTCTAGGATTAGATGCATCTTAGATTATAATTTGCATTTAGTTCTACTTTCTTCATCTTGGAAAGCCCTCATACAGGGGCAGTCTTTAGAGTGATTTGGCTGGGCCATAAAGTCAACTTAAGGATCACTTTCTTGCCTGATCAGCAAGAAGAGTCGATCTGACGTCTTTTCTCTATTGGTAGGTGAAAGTCACACTTTAAGCTAGTAGAGATAGAGAGAGGGTAACTAGACCCAATTGAACTAGTAGAAACTACCACTTCAATAGAAAAGGAACTGTTTTAAGTTCCCAACTAGGTGGTCTCCCTTAAAATGTTGAAAGGTCATTTTTTCCGATAAACAGAATCCCAGGATGGGATATACGATAAAGCCTGTATGTGGAGCCTCAGTTAGGGCCTAGTGATCCAGTGTGGATTGCGGTAAAGCCTAGAGACTAGTGCCTCGATTAGGCCTAAGAATCCTCAACCGATGAATGGCGAGATACATGGTAAAGCCTAGAGACTAGGATACGGGAAAATTCCTCACAATTTAGGTGGAGAAATCCGATGGAATCCATGCTTGTTTTGGCCTAGTGATCGAGTGAGAATTATGGTAAAGACAGATTCTATTGATGAGGGTGAGGTGGTGTAGCCTCGAGAAGACTTGGTTGAGTTTTTGTTATGAGTCCCATGTCCATGCTTGGAATATGGCACGGGGGTGATTGGCTGAAAGAAAGATTTGGTTCAACCAATCTATGGTCGGGTGGTTCGTGGAAGTCCCATACTCGGTTGGGAATTGGCATAAAATCCCGAGTAGAAAGCTCAAAACTAGCTCAATAATACCCTAGTCGCTTGCATGCCCATGCTGTGAGAGTGACTGGAGGGCCCCAGTCGCTGCATGCCCATTTCATGGGAGTGAATAATGCCCTAGGGAAGTGAAGTGTTAGGTTGTCTCAGGGGTTGATCACTTGGAAGGGTTGGTTGGCTCCTGTTGGTTCTGTGGCATGTGAAGAAGGTCATATTGGTTGTGTTTTGTTGGTTCCAATTTCTTAACTATACATGGGGAGTTGAATCAAATTTTAGTAACATCTTGTCACATGTTTACTCCAGTGGACTGGTTAACTTGGGAAAATGTGGGAGGAGGGTGTTATAGTCGTGGTGTTGCACATCCAAGATTTGAGTCATGGGCATGTGCGATATTTGATCCAGAAGGATGATATTTCTTATAGGGCTAAGTTGTGGTAGTGATGTGGCCTATGTTTTACCATAGATCAGGTTGAGCTTATAGGACACAATTTAGTAGTAGCATGAGCCAGTGGAGGTTGTGTAGACTCAAAGGGAGTCTAGCTTCATAGGGATTTTCTATATGGAAGTTTGAATCTTCAGGTTCTAACGAGATGAGGTAGAGACACTACCGATGAGACTGTCATTCATTCTACAGAGTTTGTTGTAGTGATGAATGCTAGAGGTTGAGCTAATGTCACTTACAACGATGATGGTTACTTGTGTGTAGTAGGATGATCCAGGTGGATGTTGGTGGCCACCCACCTATCCCATTTGGACCCCCACAATTCTCTTTCAGCTTTTTTAGTTTCCTAAATTGTTGCACAATTTACTATTTTTAGCAGTTTTTCGGGTCCTGAACTTCTGGAGCCGTTTTGAGGCCCTAAACGACGTTTTTTGGGAAATCTGTGGCAACAT